>JARHVA010000257.1:3877500-4157500 GCA_037957365.1 Torreya grandis
TATACTAATCAAACTCAAGCATGTTTATCATCTATTTATTTACGCTATCAAGGTATCTATGCATACACATGGAATTTTACTTATCATTATGTGAGGAATCCAATGTCATCCTATTCAGTGATTCAAGTTCACTTGGTCATAAAAAATTTATCTTTATATTCTTAGTGTTGCATAATGATGAATTCTTATTTTTATATCTTCAAATATTAATGTAATACACTTATTTGTAACATAAATAATATTTTGCACTTATTCTGACCATTTTTCCCAATTGTAACATGTAATTTTTCCTTGTGCACATCAAAAATATTTGTATCCACAACTTTTGGCCCACAAGAAATTAGTAACTTAATATATCCTATTGATCCACCGTAATTTATCATAACCATAATGTAATATGGCTTATTGATCCATCATAATGTATATATATTTTTTAATTCATCTATCCTATGTTCCAACTATTATACAAATAAAATTTTACGTGTATTGGCCCATTATTATTTATCAACTTGAACTTCTTGGAAATAATCATTATCAATGTATAATTGAATAGTCAATAACTCCTTTCATATAATCTTATACTATTTTTGGGATTTATTTCATTTTTAACATTTGGTGTATCCATATTAGGTACATTTCTCTATATATTTTTTATCATTATAATGTTTTATTCCTATAAAATTGAATATTTCATTATAATGCTTCACAATTATCTATTTTGTGTAGATTGCATTTGTTTAACCACGATTTTCCAAGTGTATCATATAATTGTTCCTTGGTGCACAAAAAATATTAAAGCATTTTCAAAACCTTTGGTGCACATGAAATTAGTCATGTAATATGGAATATTTATTTGTGTCAATGTATAATGTTTGTAATTCATCTTTCATGTGGTCCAAATTTTCATGAAATATAATGCTACATGTATTATCCGACACTTATTCATTAACTTGCAATTATTTCCAATAATCACCCTCAATGAATATTTTAATAGTCAATTATTCCTTTCATGGACACTTTACTCTTTTTTGGATCTATTTCATTGTTTTACTTTGTTAAAAACCAAAATTGGTGTATCCATGTTAGGTGTGTTTCATTTTACCTATATTAACATGTTTAAACCTTCATCCTTAAAATTATGACTCTTTCATTATAATACTTCACAATTATCTATTTCATGTTTAGTTATTTTATGATAACTATTATATTATTTCCATTATTGATGTGATTTTAGAGCCACCAATCAATTTCTATTGGAAGTTAAAGTAGATCAAATATTTATCAATTAATATTTATAATATAATACTTAATTTTACTTATGCACTAATTACTTACAATGTTAAAACATGGTATGTGGAAGGTTTTTTATCCATGAATTTTTTCTATTAACTAATTTTTCCATGTAAATTAGATATTCATTCTTGATATATCACACATTGTGTAGTGCCTCTTAGGATAGAATCATACTATATTTTACAAAATGTTGTCTCAACGTAGCACTAATCATGAGAACTTGTTTTTTGTTAGTTGAAATTTCAACAATAATTTACATTTCTATCCTCATAGTTAGTGGGAAGAGATATCTTCCCTTTATGTATCTTTTGTTTCACATGGAGACATTTTGATTTATTGGTGCTCATCATGTTTGAATCATCTTGATACTCTCTTCGGTTTATAGGTGTAAATTTTAGATGAGATAGATAATCATATATGTCTATAGTAGATTCATTGTCATCATCATCACTATCATCCTCCATAAATATATGACTAGGATATTTTTATTAAAAAAATGTAGATATGGTATCTTCTCTCTTTTTTCTTTAGAAATAAACAATGACTCTTTTACCATTTCTTGATTAAGTAATGTTTTTAGAGTTGACTCATTTTCATTAGGTTTTCTTGATTTTATAACCTCATATGTATGTATCCAGTCCATTATTATGACCTATAATGGAGCTATAATATATGAGTGAAAATAATTATAAAGTGGTAAACAACCATCACTAGGTTTCACTACTTTGAAATATTTGAAACGTTGATTATCTGCATGAAATATATGTAAACATCCCTCATGAACAAATTTTAAGTATGGATGTAAATTTGATGGTATAAATTCTATACCATGAATTTGAGGCATACTTAGAGTATGTTATAATGTGAATGATTTAACATGACTTAAAATATAGTAGTTAAAATTTTAGTCCCAATTATCACATCTAAATTAATTATTCCTAACATTTGGTGAGGTATATTATCATATTATTATTTGATTTATGAATTGATTCTATATTAAAACACAATTTTTTTAGAATCATGATATTTTAAATGTTATTATCTACTAAAGCACACTTAACCCCCTTATTTAATATTATACTTGAATAAAAAATGGGAGATTATGATCTATAGTAAGTATATTGGGAAATATTCTTTCTCAAAAGAAATTATGTTTTGATTGTTCATAAATGTTTTGATAACGGATGAAAAATAATTTGTTTTAGTATTATTTGGTAAAGTTTAATCACATAGTGTTGTGTAAATAATATCCTTATAGATAGTGGACCTCTTCAGAAACTCTAATGTGGATATATTAATTGGAATAGTTTTAAGTTGATTAGTGACATCATAACCTATATCTACATTTTTTGGTATCTTAAGAGGTTAATGAAGGTTAGAAGGGATGATTACCTCTATTATTTAATAAAGGATGATGTACCCTACCTCTTATTGTTATGTTAATTTGGACATATGAATTCCAATATAATATTAGGTAGTTTATTTGGGGATGTATGGTGGATATCACTATGTTGAGGTCTAGGTTAGGAGGAACAAAAGGAGTCATATGTGCCCTTTTATGTCTAGTAGTAACTAGAAGCATCTCATATTTGATATTCATAAAATATTATTATTAAAGCGAGATAATAATTCACCATTAATAATATCATCCTTATTTTTATTAAAAATAAATTTAACCCATTTCATTTCATTAATTATAATCATATTATATATTTTAAGAAAGAGATAAGAAATCATGACAATCATAATTTGAATCAAAATTATTAAATATAAACATCAATTATATAAATGCTATGGTTATTCTAGGTGAATTAGAGAAATAAAAAACCCAATATAAAACTCAAATCCTAATAGGAATGAAATAATAAAACCTAAGAAAGTATGAAACTCTAAGGTAGAAGAAATGTAGGTTTTTTATGCCCAAGTCAATGATCAAGTTCACTAAAAAAAATTATTTGTTTTGTGATTAATGTGATGTAAATAACATAAAAATATGAATATTATATTATTTGAAAAAGGGAAATAATCATAAAAAATTTAATGTAAAAGGGTAGATTTATATTTTGCTTACTATATGTAGATTTTACAAAGCTATGGAAGAGAGATGCACTTAGCTAGTTTATTATATATTTTTTCATTACATTCGTCACAATACCTAAAATGAATTTGTATATAATTTTTATCCACTTATATTAGTAAATAGTATTTCAAACCCTATGTGGACATTATCAATGAATTTCAAAACCCTATGATGATATGCATCATCTAGGCTCTACCAATAATGTCATAGTTGACTATGTTATCTTGTGACACCTCAAATCATTGCACATGCAAATACCTCCTATGTGTAGTTCTTTATAAAAGCCTCACAAATATATATATTGTTACACTTGTTCAAAAACATAACTATAATATTATGCTTTGTAAGTTTGTTAAAACTAAAATTAAATTTTCATGAATTAATAAGCTTTCACAAAAATTACAAATAAAGACTATATGCACTCAAAAAATTGTACAAAAATAGACTTTGTTTAATTTCCTAATCTAACAAATATTTGGTTTATGTATGATTACATGTAAACCCATATTCCCTTGCATTATACACCAAGTGTCGTTAAAATAAACATGAGATCCTACTCATGTATATTATACTAATGATATTCCATGATTTATAGCTTCTAATTCACTTATCCATTATGCACCTTTGATGTATCAGTGTTTTTACTTGACCAAGTATTATTTGTGATATCTACCATGCATCATTTTTATGATTTTTATGTCAATTACCTATTTTAACTCTTCATGTTTCCTTTATGGCATATGTATTATCCAATCTATCTTTCTAGAATAAAAATATATATTTCTACTAATGTGTTTTATTATAAGAATATAAATTTTACACGTTTAAAATAACTAAAAATTCAAGCCCTTTAGTTAGCTCAATCGCATATGCATTATTCACAATTTCTTTCAACAATTTGCATGTTCTAATCTTCTTCCACGTCAAATTATTATATGTTCCTTTTGTAAATATCTATTTTCTCAAGTATGATAAGACCATGTATCCAACATGATATTATACTTAAATTTTAGTTATGTTTACACATTACTTATATTGTCTTTTACTCTTTTCCAATTGTTCATTCACTTATTTATGCACATTTTGCATTTATTGTGCAAACAAATTTGCATCTACACTTTTTCTTTTCTCACTTTTGATGTCACATAATTTTGTAACTACTCTTAAACTTATTTCTTGTACATTTATTTACTTATACACAAAATAAACATGCACCAAAATATTATCCTGTGTTACTAGCTTACCTTTAATTAAAAATCATAATACACTACCTAAACTCATGTTGACTATCTCCACATGTCCATATATCTAAGAAGTATATACTAAACTATGTTGAGCATGATCATTGATGTTAGGTTGTCATTGATGTCAAAGAGAGCATGAGATACTAATGCATTAATAAAAAAATAAGTTGTATTTGATAGCTTGGAGAAGATATGCACATTTTCAGGTCTATAAGGACATAAAAGATGTTGTGATGAATCCATAAATGTCTTGGGGAATCTCTAGTATGTCACTTAATCAATTAAAATTATAAATATACATCTTCTAGTGTAAGAGAAACCAGATCATCACTGCACATCATACAAATATGAATGAACCAAAAAGATTGTACATTTAATACAAGATTTTATAAATTTAACTAAGGTCAAATTATTTCATGGAGATTTTATTTATAGTGACAAGAAGGTACCCTAAAAATTTGGACTCTTGAAGTGATTTTCAGCTCAAGTTATAAACCTTCAAAGTTGCTCTAGTAAACTATGATGGGCCAAAGACTATCAAGTTTAACTATGTTAAAGTATGAGATTATTTTATCTATTCTGATCCAATGGTGAGAGTTAATCAAATCAATATCTAATGACAAACATTTCATCAAACTAGATAATGATCCAATGGTGTGTATGATCTTGTTACACTTGATCTAATGGTGCGTATTCAATAAAATGTCAAAGTATCAAAGATTACATGTGATGGTGAAAAGTGTCACTATATCATTGATTTGATAGAATATAAATGGTTTATGGGTGTTAATACTAATATAAATTAATGGTGTAGGTCAAGTTAAGAGTCAAAGGTGTAAAAGGCACGTAGTGCTACCAAGTGGCACAATCTTGAGTGTTCTGATCTAGATCTAATAGTGAGCATTGTAATAAAATGATCAAGCTATTTAGAGGAGATAAATGATTTGTATTTATCCATAATTTCTAGGAATAATGAGATTAAATTAAAGTGATCGATGTTTACTTTCTATATAGTGACTATTGTAGTTTAAATATTTGAATTTTTAAGGGAAAACTAGTCTACAATTTTTGAGCTATAATTTTTGATACATGTAGAATTTAATCATGGTGTAAAAGTAAAATTTGTAAATGAATCCAAGTTTCATTCATAAATCCTAGTTATAAAGTTTGATTTTTTTTTACACTCAAATTTATTAATCTCCAAAGTTGATTATGTGTTTCATCATGTCCTGCATGTGACCTAAGAAGGATATTTGAGTTGGTCTTGTTAGTATTTTGATGTTTCAAAATGATATAACTATTTAAAAGTGTTTTATACTCAATGAGGATCATATGTGTGGATTTTAAAGGTTTGACCAATTTATATTCAGTGTGAACAAAGGCTTGGAATTTGAGTGTTTGTTGGTTCATTGTGTTATTGTGTAAAAAATATTGTTCAAGCAATTAGGCTTTATCATAAGGATGTTTTAGTGGGAGAAATCAACTAAAAATGTATCAGGGGTCATATGGAGTAGATTAAGTTGTTTTATATTAATTTAACTTTATTTATTTGCTCGATGGAGTTCTAAATGGATGAATAGGTCTCCATGAGACCTATAAGAGATTATAAGGTCTAATTGAAAGCTATAGATACTTAAGTGTGACCCATAAATGATATGGATGACCTATGAGGATGGTATTGAGCTATATATTATCATATTAGATGTCTTAATGGTTAAGGTAAGTCTTTTGGCCAACCAAGAAGATAATATTCATGAAGACTTTATAAATAGTGGAGACCATGGTTTCAAGAATTGAATGTCAGAATAGAGAGAGTAGAAGATAGAGGCAAAGGAAATATATCAAGATGAGTGTGCTCAATAGATGGGCTAAAGTTTATAATAGATTAAGGATGAGAAAATAAGACTAGAGAGATCCATAAGGGTGTTCTGGATGCATTGCTTGTATGAGGAATTTTGAGAGAGTGAAGAGAGATATTATACATTGTTTATCCAATTTGATTTATTTGCATTCAAAATTTAGGAGTTGTTTATTTCATAGGTGTTGTGTGGGTGGTCAACATCTATAACAAGTGTGTTTTTTTAATTATTAGGGGTGGGTGTTCTTTGTGAAGTGGATGCTTCACTAAATTTTTATCATTTTTGTAATCATCTTATAGGACAAGTAGTCCATGTGTTTGTAGGATTGAGAATGGGTTTTATTCACCAAGATGTTTTTCCATGTAGATCTGATGTTATGTGTGTGATTTTACATCATCTTTATTATTAATTAGTATGAACTTATTATATGTTTTATGAATGCTTATGTTCATTGATTAAGAGATTTAAGGGATTGAAATTGAGTTTCAAAATATATTTCATCATCGATTCACCCCCCAGCTTAGTTATTTTACTTCCAATAATTGGTATCATAGTAGGACCTTTTGTGCAAGTTTAACCACTTGAAGGTGATCTAAGGTACATTATGAAAAGTTAATAGATGTAGGATTTCTCTACAAATCAACCACCATTTTTTAATGGGTCAAAATATGCTTTCTAGATTATAAAGGTGAAGACATACATCATGTATTTAGGGTTTGATATTTGTTAATTTGTCATGGATGGTTATACTACACCAACTACTCCTCTAACTAGGGTTGTTGATAAAAATTTGAGTGAGAATAATTCAAAATCTATGAATGCTATCATTTATACTTTATTCAAGGCTAAATTCACCAAAGTTATCCATTACAAATCTACCAAGGAAATTTGGGTCAAATTGTAGACTATCTATCAAGGAGACTCTTAAGGTAAAATTGGCCAAGTTATAGACCTATTGAAGGCAATTTGAAGGTCTCAAAATGAAGTAAGAAGATATTGTGTCATCCTATATTTTAAGGGTTGATGAGGTAGTAAACATGATTAGAGGTCTTGGAGAGGTGATTGATGAATCCACTATAGTACAAAAGGTAATGAGGTATCTTACACTCAAGTTTGATTTAAAAGTTTCTAGTATAGGATAAAGGCATGATATCACTTATTTGAAGATGGATGAAGTACATGGAATCCACACTACTTATGAAATGAGAGTTGATGAAGATAGACCTCCTAAGAATAAAGTAGCCTTCAAGGTGATTAAGGAGACAAAATCCAAGAAGAACAAGTTAATTCTTAAATATTTTGATCTTAATGAAGATCAACTTGAAGTTATGATTGCAAGAATATTTAATGTAGGATCAGGTAAGTATGAAGTAAAACTCTCTTTAAAATGTTTTTCATGTGGTTAAGTTTGTCATTTTGTAGCTATATGTCCAATTATAGATAAGTCTGAACATAAAGAAGCTCATAAATAATCTCATGAGGATGAACATAAGAAATATGAGGGTCCTATAAAGTAAAAGAAGTTCTTCAATAATAAAAATGGAAAGAAGGAATCATATAAGGTAAATAAGAGCCTTTACCATGAAGAAGATAATAACTCATCTATAGAAGAAGTAAACACATCTGAAAGTGATGATTCTTTTCATGACGGGGACATGGAGACATTTTTCATGTCTCTTAATGATGATGAAGGTGAATGTTCTTTATGCATAGATTTTTTTGGTGAAGATAAATCAAAGGAAGAAGATAAAATCACTCTTGAATATAAATATCTATATACTATGGAAGAAATGAAGATACTACAAAGAAATAATATAAAACAAGATTCATTGATGAAATCCTATATGTAGCAAATTAGACTTTTTGAAGGTAGGCTAAGTAATGAAGTCAAGGAGCATGATAGGATCACACAATAGTTTGAAACTCAGGTTTGTTTTCTTAAAGAAAAATTAAAAAATAAGGATGAAGAGTGTATCATGTATCAATCAAAGATTCGTTGCAGATGAAACTAAATCAAGATATGATTAAATATACAAATGATGATTTAGATAATAAGGATGAATTGATGAATTTTATTAAGATATGAAGATTGAGAAGAAAATGAAAAAAGATATGATGTCATAAATCCAGGACCATGAATAATAATTTAGTGTGTTTGAAGTAATATTGAATGATGAAGCTAGGGAACATGAACATACTATCAAGAATCTCAACAGTCAATTAGAAACTATGTCTACAAGACTAAAAACCAAAGAAGATGAGAGCTTAAGGTATGTGATTAATATTGAGTCATTAAAATATGAGTTAGACAAGACATCTTGTAAGGTGAAGTCATTTTTGAAGTTTGAAAAGAGCTCAAATGCTCTTGAAAATATTTTGAGTAATCAAAAACATGCAAGTGATAGAATTGGTCTTGGATACAAAGAAGAACAAAATCATGTAACTCAAGACAAGATAAAGGATAATTTGAACAATGATAATTAGACATTGAAGATCAATCATCAGTCAATGAATAAATTTGTTGGGAGAATAAAGATAAATTATATTAGACAAAAAAATGCTATGAGGTATGTAAATTTTAATGGTCATTATTACTCCTATAATCGGTTTGGTCATAGGTTAAAATATTGTAAAAGATACTTAAGGAATTAATTTACATGTAATTATGAGGAATACAATGGGAATCATGATTAAAATCATCACTTAAGACAATCAATAGGTTCACAAGGAAAAAATGACATCTTCTTCTACAACTGTTAAGGAGTTGGTCATATTGTAAAGTTTTGTAATATATTTATCAGGAGACTAAATGATCAATTACATGAATGAATTCATGAAACCATAATGAATGCACATATGTCTAGATCACATCATATGTAAAATTTAATAAATCATATTTATTTCAAATGTCATGACAGAGGTCACATAACAAGGTTCTACAAAAATGATCAAAATTCTATTGCAAAGATTTAACCTAACATGAAGAAAAGGAGTCTTAAAGAATGGAAGCCTAAGCAAGTAAATTTAAAATAGGCTTAAAATGGATTATTTTCCATGAAAAAATAGGGAACAAGTTCAAATATCAAGGAATAAGCCTTATCTACCCAAATAGACAAGGAAATCGAGCATGCTCTTGAGGTAAAAGCAAAGACTAAGGTTGAGAACTAATTCAAAGATAATCTAAAGATGGTGAAGGACTACAAGTCAAGTGAGAACATGGAGATATGGGAATATCTTGAGTTTTGGGATATTTATTCCCTCCATGACAAGTAGGTGTCTCTACTTATGCTTCTTAGGAGACATTTTTCATGTGTGGAAGCAAGTGTGTGTGTTCTAGGTAATGATCAAAGTGTCAATCAGTATAGAGCTTGAAGGCAAAGGGTAAATAATATATTTTGAAAGATAAAATTGAAGAAGAAGGAATTTGAGAAGGTTAAATCAATTTGGATGTTGGTTTAAGAGGTTGATTAGTCAAGACATGGATATTTAATTATAGGATAAGAATAGTATTATAAGATGTGTATAATGTAAGGGGGAGCATATGTGAATATGCTTCTATGATAGAGGTGTGAATATGTCTACTATATTTGGGATTTTAATAAAATTGACATGATGACTTGATCAAATTAAGTCATCTATTTTAACAAGTTATTAAATCTTATTCTAGATCAAAGAAAGATTATGAGTTCTATAGGTAGACAGGTCCAAGAATTTGAAAATCTCATGTTTAGATTGGTGTATATCAAATAATAGATAACATGATATCGATCTTGATGTTCAAGGGATATTTCTAAGCTCTATGAGTAGTTTCTTAGGTCTAAGGTTCTGAGAAGTCCAAGTTCAGATTGGTGCATATCAAAGGGGAAGCAATTAATTCATATGCCTACAAGTATGTATGTATATTGAGCATATTGAATAGTAATTGAATACATACATATTTTTGAGGAATAATTGTTGGCATGCAAAGGAAGAGACCATTTGTCATTAATGTCAAAGTAAGAGAAAGCTCAGAATGAATGAACTTAATTCAAATATGAATAAGTTATTTTGAGGGTGTTTTTTCATCAATGAAAAAGTGTGATATTATTGAGCATGATCATTGATGTTACGTTGTCATTTATGTCAAAAAGAGCATGAAATACTAATTCATTAATAATAAAGAAGTTGTGTTTAATATCTTGGAGAAGATATGGGACATTTTTAGGTTTATAAGGACATAGAAGATGTTTTGAGGCATCCATATATGTTTTGGTGAAGCTCTAGTATGTCACTTGATCATTAAAAATGAGACACATGCCACTTCTAGCTTAAGATAAGCTAGACCATCATTGCATGTCATGTAGATATGAATAAAACAATAAGTTTATGTATTTAATATAGGGTATCAAAAATTAAAATAGGTAAAAATATTTAAATGAGATGTCTTCTATAGTTCCAAGAAGGTACCCTAAAAATTTGAACTCTTGAAGTGCTTTCTATCTCAAGTTACAAATATTCAAAGTTATTCTTGCAAACTGTGATGGGCCAAAAACTGACAAGTTTTAACTACATTGAATTTTGAGGTCATTTTATCTAATCAAATCCAATAGTGAATGATAATAAAATTAAGATATAATAATGAGAATTTCATCAAACTAGATAATGATCCAATAGTGTGTATGATCTTGGCAAACTTGATCTAATTGTGTGTATTCAATCAAAATGTCAAATTATTTAATATTACATGCACTGGTGACAAGTGTCACTATCTCATTGAGTTGAAAAATATCAATGGTTCATAGGTGTTCATACTGATAGAGATTGATGGTGTGGGTTAAGTCAAGAGTCAAAGGTGTAGAAGGCACATAGTGCTACAAAGTGGCACAATCTTAGGTGTTTTGATCTAGATATAATGGTGAGCATTACAAGATAATGATAGAACTACTCAAAAGAGATTGTTGGTGCATATTTATCCATAATTTTTAGGAATAACAAGATGAAATTAAAGTTCTCAATGTTTAGTGTTTGTATAGTGACTGTTGGAATTTAAATATTTTAATTTGTGAGGGAGAACCAATATACAACTTTTGAGCTATAACTTTTGATATATGAAATATTTGACTATGGTGTAAAAGGCAAAGTTGTATAGTACTCCAAGGTGCATATAAATAACCTAGTTAAAAAGTTTAAATGTTTCTAAAATACAATTTATTAGTCTCTAAATTTGACTATGTGTTTTATCATGTTCATCATGTGACCCAAAAAGGATATTTGAGTTGGTCTTGAGGACCTAGGAAAGGAGAATTTATATCCAAATTGGATATGATGCATTCATGCAAAAATATTAAAGGGTTAAATACATCATCTTGATGTCCCTATTTTTGGATATGTAGGCAATGTTCAATTAAAAAGGATTATAAGATAGCTTGGCTATTCTCACTTCCCCATTTCCCCCCTTTTTAGTCTTGGGTAATGAATAATAAAATAATAAAACACAAGTTTTATCATGTGATCTTAGATATATGCTAGGTTTATGTGTACCTACAAGTGTATCCGCATAAAATCTTAGTTTACACTTTTTTACAAGAGTAGCATGGACAATATCACTCCATAAGGATGGTATAATAATACACTTGAGTACCAATTTGATAATATTATCCCAAGCACACATGATAGTCTCATAATCAAATAAAATAGTGTCTCAATCAACTTTAAGATCATATACAATCATACATAGCTATGTGTACCCCAAATAAATGAATCGATCATCATTTTTTTATATTTTTAACTAAAACCTTAGTTTATCAATATCATTTTATTTGTACGTAAATGTGTGATTGAATTTCCGTTTGATTATTCATTTAATTTACTCAATGGTTTTATTTAATTATATTAAACTCCATTAATCACAAATTAGATAAAATATATTGGTGAACCTGATTTATCTATCAAACATACCCAAACATTAACTTTATCTCTAGGGTTTCCTTCTTTAAGGTTTCTCTTTTTAGCGTTTCAAATTAAATTATGAGTTCCCTATTATGTCAGACTATATATTATAATTACCCTTCATTTTTCTTCTTCTTCTCATTTTAGTTTTTGGAAAATTTTAAATGACTACCAAGGAACCACTTTCCCCAATCCAGTTAATGAAATCATAGGCATTCCTTATAATTATAATAAAGAATTGGAAAATTACCAATTTTTTTGCTAGATAACAATTAAAAACATGCAAATATACAATGATGATGATTACTATTTTCATGATGGTTATGATGAATATTATGAAAGTGATGATAAAAATGTTAAGGAAATTAGTGTATATGCATGTTCTTCTCCTACTTCTCAATCTACTTATATTCCAATTAAAGAAAAATATATTAATAATATAGTTCCAAAATAACCTCTAATTGGTGATTCATTATTTGATAACACTACTATGTTATCAAAAACTTTTTATACATCCCTTTTCAATATTTCATAATATAAATCAAAGAAATTAAAAAATTTGTTGCATACCGAAAATGATAATGTTACAACTCAAAAATAGCATCCTACTTATAATAATGTCCTTTTTACATATGACAAAGACGTATTTTAGGTTTAAAATGTGCATGCATCCCCTATCCTTTCTCATTATGATATTAAAAATGTTTTTATTTCAAATGATCAAGATGAAACTAGTATTTCTTTAGAATGTGATAACACTCTAAAAAAGGAAGAAAATGTAACTATTTCTCCTTATCCTTTTATCAAAATAAATATGTTTCAATATCTAATCATGATAAATAAAATAAAGATCGTGTTCCTCATACATTTGATGATGCCTTTAATCACATTGAAAATCTAAATAAATATTTTACACCTTCTTCTAGTAAACATGAATGTGTGGTTGTTTCAAATGTTGATTCTATAATAAAAAATAATATGATCATGATGAAAATTGGAATGATGGTAATTATTATGCATATTGTGAGGAAGTAAATATTTCTATTGAATCTAGTATTATTTCTTCTTTTCCTAGACCTCATGTAGATGGTTATATTTGTTACGTGATAAATCAAATGATAATATAGTTAGTGATAATGTCATTACAAATAATAATGATATTCCTATTTTTATTTCAAAATATAAAATATGCGAGCATGTAAATTTGAACTAGTGTGTGATTTCATATTAAGGTATAAGTCATGTATGCAACAGTTCGTATATCAAACTACAAATTTGTACATATAGTATATCTTCTTTAGAGATCTCATATTCCCTCTTAAGGAACAATTTGTATATCAAACATCTAACAATTTAAACTTCTTTACTATGCAACTATTATATTAGAGAGGAAATTAGGACTTGTTCAAACTAATAGAGAAGTAGATTTTGATATTGAGTTTTTACCACTAGAGTCATCCAATATGGTCCAAGCACCTAAACCACCTTTTATAAAGGAAACTTTATAATTAAAAAAACTAGTTAAAGTAATCAATAAAGATAAATAATTAGTTTACAAAGTAAATCCTGTAGTGACTAAAGCACATTAGACCAAGACAGACATATATAGTTTTAATTATTCATAGATAAGCCTCATGACATTATTCTAAAATTATTGAATAGGACGATGATAAAAATTTCTCCCAATCATTATCCCCCCCCCATATTTTGGATGGAGTCATAAATCGACCTTATTTCAACTTTCATCACTTTAATTTTCATTGGGATGATGATTTTTGTGCATTGAGAAACATAATTGAGCATTATGTTGAAAGAGGTATTATCAGATATTCAAAGGGTACATCTAGGTATCCTTATTCTCATTCTCATAGATCAAATTCTTCCATGAATAAATTATCCTTAGATGTTATTTGTAAGTAACTAATGGTTACTCATCATGTGATGAGAAATGCATCTAGAGCACATGGTTATGATAGATCAATGTTACCACTAGTTCAACAAAACTGGTAAATAGTACATAAATATTAGACAACTTGGTAATATTTTGATACAAGGAAATAAAGATAAATCAATAGTGATATTATGAAAACCAAAAAATATTTTAGCAATAAGTAAAAATAATTTTTTTCTATAATTATAACATGGTGGTAGCACAACCAGATACCAATAATTTAGTTGAATAACATGATCAGTATGGTTAATAATAATGAATACCTTTAAGTTGGTAAGATGGTCATGCAGGGTATAAATAGTTCATAAATAATTATAAAATAGATATCACAAAGATATAATACTAACATTCTAACATGCAAAATTCAAATTAATAATATACATCTTAAAGTCTAGATTGATAAATAAATACATGATAAATTAAAGTATGCCAATTAATTAACATCCATATATAAAATTATTGTCATATAACATAGGATCCAATATAATTTTAAGCAATGACATAAATAATACATCACTTTATGATCAGATTGCAGTCCATTGGACCCTCCTCATCCATATCAACATCATCTATACCAAATAACATAGGATAACTATAATTATAAACCCTAAGACCACCTCATGTCTCGAAATGTGATCTCTAAATATTATATCTGTACTTATATATAGCCAATTTTTCCTTGATATTAGTATTCTCTCTATATAATTATACTCATCCAATAGTATAAAACCTAGACCACCACTCAAGTCTATAGGTCGCATTCATAGTCTCACCACTCCACTCTCAGCTAATCTTTATTTGTCACATCTCAAACATTTAAATCCATCACAATAATAGGTAGATCAATTAAAGGTGCACGAACACCAAAAAATTTTATGGCTTGCTCAATCAACCCACCCTTTAGGGCATCATCAATCACATGCCATGTCAACTTTCATAGTGCAGACTCAATGGTCATCACCTAGTAATCCTCATCCTCTACATAGGCACAAAATGAAAATGAATTATCTATTATATAGTAAATAATTCAAAAAAAAAAACACAAATAAATTTAAATGATATCTCTAATAGCCCTTACAAACATTAGATCTAACACATCATAACTAATTGCATCTTCTCTACTTAGGAATAATGGGGCCCACCTACCCTTTATCCAAAATGTGGTGTATACAGTAGTACATCCCACATCATCCACATATGGGATCTATATCATAAGAACCCTCTCATATTCTATAATGGGGTAAATATATCAATCATATGGCCTACCCATATCACTTGGTCTTGCTAGAGCCTATACACGTTGTGCCCATACCCATGAAGTTAGGGGCACATATTTTTACATCCTGAACTACCATATCACTCTCTCATACTAAAAATACTCAAAAGAATAGGCAAATGATTATGTTACCAAAAACTCACATCGATCCAATGCAACATTTCTCCATCCTTCAGCCACCTAGAGAACCCTATATATAGGCTCTAAGTAGTATAATTAGTATTCAACTTATTGAATATCTACCTATAATGTATAGTGATCTAATATCACACCTTCCCTATACTGGTCCATATCAATGCAAATACCTATGTATGTGCCCAATTTATGTTTTCCATCCCCACTGGTTGATTAAGTGTTATATGTTTATAGACCTAATAGTGTAGTAAAAATTTTGAAACAATGTTTGCAGCAAAATCCTCACATGTAAATCTATACATATATTTATATAAATTTTCAAGCATGGTTTGACTCTAAGAATACATGGCCACATGCTCTCTATATATTTTATAATAGCATGCATCTTGTAAGAGATGGACACCACTACTATCCATTGTTATTAATGTATCCAATAAAATAATAATGAAAATTTTCATGCATGAAACATCAAATAACATAATCAAAGATAATAAAACATTAGAATCATTACATTCATGTCTTTAACAAGGTATACCTATCAGGTATATATGGGAACAATACTTGGGGCCTAACCCTATAACATCTTGTAATATAACCCTAGTAGTACTAATGTGCAATCGTATTATCCTCCAGACATCCTCTAGAATGTGTATATATTTACATCCTGCCACTTAGCTAATGTGACCATTATATGTACTATGTATGTCATCATGTCTAACTAAAACACATATTCAAAGTTATCCCTATCAAAAATGGATCTTTGTATATCAAATATGGTAAATACAATAATAGTATACATCATTTGACCCCATCGAAACTCCATATAATTAATATCCTCATATCAAAATCAAATAACAAAATTGAAAATTAGAAACCAACCAATGTAAGGCCCATAAATTTTCAAAATCTATAGACAACATAGTTTTTGGCATAGACTAGTACTCAGACTAGGTTGCACCTTAAAGTATAGTAATATTAAAAAATAATGCTACCATCAATACAACAATGTCATATACCTTGATAGGATCGTATAAAATATGAAAATACCATGAAAAGATCCCCAACACCTTATACAGTTGATAAATTTATGAACTCTTAATCTAAATGCATTTTTTAAAAGAACTACAAGGGATGTTTTAGTTATTTACCAATCCAACCTCTTCCTCTTCTTGAATTAAGGATTCTATCTCCTTGAATTGGCTATAATAAATCACTATCTTTTATGGAATTTTTTCAATTTATAAATCAAATATCTTATTTTCAAATTTCCAAATGAATTAAAAACAATTAATTTTTTAAAATTGTGTGTGTGTGTGTGTGTGTGTGTGTGTGTGTGTGTGTGTGTGTGTGTGTGTGCATGCATACACATGCATGCACATGCATCCCTTCTACTTTCCTAAGCTATGAACTAACATCACCAAGATTCTAGGTTACTCAAAATAAATGATTGATAACTTACAAAAAATAGATGCTTTCCAAAACCATTTCTTTTTCACATAATATGGTCATAGCACCCTCTATATTACATAAGTTCCAATATCATACGAACCTTATTATTACCCCTATCACACATACTTCACTTTTCCATAATAATTCCACTATTTTTATAGGAGCCCATATTAGTATCAATCTATGTTAAATTAATTATCCATGCTAATTTTTTATCATGCACATTATGTAATAACCAAGTTAACCACTCCCATTAATTTGTTATCACTTTTGGTTTTCCTTCCTTACACTATTTTTGTCACTCTATCCAAAAGGGGGGATACGTAGGCACTATTTATATAAAAAAGTTAGATACACATAGGATATTTAACATAATACACATTTATTATACTTTAGATCACTCAATACACTCTTAGTTATGGCTCACAATACTTTAGTATATATAATTTTTATCAATACATCATAGCTTTACACAAATCATAGATAATTGTTGACATAATATGACACATGAATTTCTTAGGTTGACATATTTATTAAAAAAAACTCATTTTATTTCTTATTTATCTTATATTTTCTAACAGAGATAGGCCCACTCCATTCAGACTATAGCATAGAGTTCTCTAGTCCAAATAGAACATTATTTTCCAGACTTCATATATAAAATTAATTTTAGGTTGCTACAGGGTATCATAGTTTACTAGAATATTTTACCAATTTTACATAGACATTTTAAATAATTTTGACATATGGTCAAAAAAATAAAGTATATACATGGCATATGATTACATTTTATATATTTTTTCTTATGTTTCTACATGGGTTATCATAGTTGGGGCATGCACACCATGTGTGTCTATTATTTAACCGTTATCAATTTTTTTTAATTTTTAAGGGTTAAGTGGGTTAGAATAACCTAATCAAATGTATGGATAAAACTATTTTAAAATAGGACAATTAAATCAATTCAAATAACACAACATACTAAATATGGAAAATTACCACATATATAAAGTAGAATTCCAATTGATATTCTAATAATTACAATGCGTATAATAGATAATAATTATTTTTTAACACATGTGGTGGAATATATAGGATCTATAAGTGATCTGAGAAACATTTTAGGTGAAAATTTGGGTGATGGTTCTACGACAATTGGTGGCAAAATTTCTGGGAGCCATAACTTTTGCACCATAGCTCTATTTGACTCCCCATTTGCACTGTTAGAAAGATAAGAATGAGGATAACATGATGAGATGGAATTATATATGATCAATGGTCTATGTCCCCTAAAATCCCAATGAAATTTTCCTAACTTTCAATTTTAATAGTGCAGTCTAAAAATAGTATGTTTCTAAAAATAGTAATTTTTCAAATTCTGTAATGTTTTAAATTGGAAGTCAAACCAATTCATCTCCCTTGATATTCATGACCTTTCACATCCTCTTCCTACCTTAAAAGTATGTATAAAAATATATGTAGCCTAAAAAGGCAATCAGACATCTTTTCAAAGAGATATGGATATTTTTGGATCTACAAATTTGATTAATAAAACATCTCTTCTAAGAGATAGCACTTTTACAATTGTGTTATTCTTATTTATTAAATTATATTTCAACCAAAGATACTAAGTCTTGGATCAATGGTATCAAAGTGCTTTTTATTTAGAGTGTATGATCTTGAGGATGAGGTCAGATTACAATAAGCTTGGGTGAAAAATAATAGAACTATTAGACTATCCACCTATTCACTCCAAATGATCTCAAATGGAAGACAACACTAAGACATCCAATACTTTCAAGGAAATAGTAAATGAAGCCATCCAATATCATCAATCATATATACTACAATAATTCACCTAAATTCTCCAACAAATCTTGATGGAAAATTCTAGCTCCTTATCTGCAACTGCTAATCTTTTTAGTACCCTAACACCCTTCAAGGTTCAGGTGCCCTACATTTGAAGGAAAAATCAATGCTAATTTATTAGAAAATTATTTGGATCAATTATCATCCTATTTTTCTATAAATAAATTCACCAATAAAGAGAAGATCACTTTCACTCTTTTGAAAGCATCATTACCTATCAAAAATTTGTGGGAATTGTATAAGAAAAGATTCAATATGGATGATATTAGCCTTGAGGTGGAACCTACCTAGGATGATTTCATAGAAGCTATAAAGGAAGAATACTACCCCATTGGAGCATATGATGATCTATATATAGAGTGGCAAAAACTTTACTAAGGTAAGGAACAGTCTATTCAAGATTACACTAACTTTTTTCATTCTCTATCTATGAGCATACAGGAAAGTGACAAACACAATGTTCTCAAATATCATGGTGGACTAAAATGCTATTTATGGGTTAAAATGGAAATCTTAAATTTGGAAACCCTTGGTGAGACGTACAAGTTCATGGTGAAGATTTAGTAGAAGCACGGAAGTATGACTATGAAGAGTCAGCCTTCAAAATGAAAAAGTGATAAATAAGGTCAAATAGGAGGCCAAAATTAGAAGCAAAAAGAAGGGAAGATTGGTAAATGGTGTGATTACAAAAAATCTATAACTCACTCCAAATAAGAATGTCAAGCCATCAAGTCCCTACTTTTTGAGTCACAATCTTCAACATCTACTACTCTACCTCATAAACACCTTGTATTCAAAGAGGATAAAGAATAGATTTTAGATACTGAGCTTGATGCCATCATTGCTTCGTCACAAACCAATGAAGAGAGGCAAAATGACAAGGAAAGGTTGTTTCACTCTAAGTTATTGGTGAAAGGTAAGCCTTTATATTTCATTCTTGATAGTGGGAGTTAAAAGAATTTAATCTCTACTAATGTTTTGAAAAGCCTAAATCTATCCATGAAGCCTCACCTAGATCCATATAGTATTGGATGGTTGAGTCTAGGGAGAAACCTTTGTGTCACCCACTAATGTCTTCTCTCATATGCAATAAAATGTTTCCAAGATGAAGTCTTGTGTGATATGGTCAATATGGATGGTTGTGATGTACTCCTTAGTTATCTATTAATGTATGATCAACATGGAATATAGGAATTAGGAACTCAAAGGATCACCCTCACTCTTGGAACACATCACTACAAGGTACTAGAGGTACCACCTTTTACATCGGTCTTGTTAACTAATGCCAAGAAATTTATTCTCATGGTGTTCAAGCCACATAAATCCAAAAGGGCTAATGTTACAACCCTAACTAAACAAACAACACAACAATAGAATAAAATAGATACCAAGTTGAGGAAATTCATAGCCTTCCATCCATAGACTGATGGTCAGATAGAAATGGTGAACAATTGGGCCCTACACAGCTCCAAAAAGCATAGCTTTAAAAATCATAGTTCATTCCACATATGCATCAGGAATAAAATCAAAACACAACTACCACACTTGATGACAAATATTGATTTAATGGGTATAATTAGTTATCAAGGAGGGAGGAATGATATGAGCAACATTTTAGGAGACAATTCAGGTGATGGTTCTACCACAATTGGTGGCAAAATTTTTGTGAGCCATAACTTTTGCACCATAGATCCGTTTTACTCCCCATTTAAACCATTGGAAAGATAAGAATGAAGAGAATGTGATGAGATGTCATGAGATATGATCAATGGTTTTTGTCACCCTAAATCCCAATAGAAGTGTCTTAAATTTCAATTTTAATAGTGCAATCTAAAAATAGTAAGTTTTTAAAAATAATAATTTGGAACAGTCTATTCAATATTATAATGACATTTCTCATTCTCTATCTCCAAGATTGGGCATTTAGGAAAGTGAGTAACGTAAGGTTATCAAATATTGTGGTGGACTACAATGCTATATATGGGTGGAAATAGAACTCTTCTATTTGGAAACCCTCAATGAGGCATACAAGTTCATGGTGAAGATGGAGCAGAAGTATCGAAGAATAAATATGATGATTTAGCCTTCAAAATGGAAAAGTGACAAAGATGGTCAAACATGAGGCCAAAATTAGAAATAAAAGGAACAAAATATTTTGAAATGGTGTGATTACTAAAAATCTAGAATTCACTCAAAATAAGAATGTTGAGCCATTAAGTACCTACTTTCTAAGTCACAATCCTTAATATCTACTACTCTACCTCATACACACTCGATAGTTGAAGAGGATGAAGAAGAGATTGTATATGTTGAGCCTGATGCCATCATTGCTTTATCATAGACCTATGAGGAGAGGCCATATGACAAGGAAAGGTTGTTTCACTCTAAGTTATGGGTGAAAGATAAGACTCTGTATTTCATTCTTGATAGTGGGAGTCAAAAGAATTTAATCTCTACTAATGTTGTGAAAATCCTAAATCTATATATGAAGCCTCACCCATAACCATATAGTATTTTATGGTTGAGTCTAGAGATAAAAATTTGTGTCACCCACCAATTTATTCTCTCATATGTAATAAAACCTTTCCAAGATGAGGTCTTATGTGACATGGTCAATTTGGATGTTTGTAATTTACTCCTTGGTCAGCCACTCATGTATGACTGACATTGAATCTATGAATCAAGAATTCAAAATATCTCCCTCACTCTTAGAACATGGTGCTATAGGTTTCCATAGGTACCACCTTCTACATCTATCTCTTTGATTATTGCCAAAAAAATTATTCTCAAAGTGGTCAAGCCACAAAAATCCAAAAAGTCTAATGTTTCAACCCTAACTACACAAACAACAAAAAAAAGAAAATAGATACCAAGCTGAGGAAGTTTAAGGCTTTACATCCGCATACTGATGGTAAGATAGAAATGGTGAAAAATCAAGCACTACATAGCTCCACATAACACAGATCATTCCAAGTATGCATAAGGAATCAAATCAAAACACAACTCTCACACTTGATGACAAATCTTGATGCGATGGAGACCATTGCTTTTCAAGGAGGGAGAAATTATTTGAGTAAAATTTCATGTGACAATTCAGGTGATGATCCTACTATAATTAGTGGTAAACTTTTTAGAAGCCATAACTTTTGTACCATAGCTCTGTTTGACTCCCCATTTAAACCGTTGTAAAGATAAGAATGATAAGAATGCGATGAGATGGCATGATATATGCTCAATACTTTTTGACCCCCAAAATCCCAATGGAAGTATCATAAATTTCAATTTTAATATTGCAGTTTGAAAATAGTAAGTTTCTAAAAATAGTAATTTCTCAATTTCTATAATATTATAAATCATATAAGTTGAACCACTTCATCTCCCTCAAGATTGGTGACCGTCCACATCCTCCTCCTACCTTCAAAGTATGTATAAAAATAGATGTATACCTAAAATTCAAGTAAACATCTCTTCTTAAAGATATCCATATGTTTGGATCTACAAATTTGAATAATAAACCATCTCTTCTTAGAGATAACATTATTATATTTATTCTTATTTCTTGAATTATCCTTTAGCCAAAGCTCCTAAGTTTTGGATCAGTGGTATCAGATTGGTTTGTCTTTAGAGTGTATGATCCTAAGGATGAGGTCAAATTACAAGAAGCTTGGGTGGAAAATAATAGAACTAGCCAACAACATTGCCAAGGTAAAAAATAGTCTATTCAAGATTACACTAACTTTTTTTATTATCTATCTATGAGATTTGGCATCTATGAAAGTGAGAAACATAAGGTTCTCAAATATCATGGTGGAATACATTAGCATATATGGGGGGAAATAGAACTCTTCAATTTCAAAACCCTTGGTGAGGTGTACAAGTTTGTGATGAAGATTGAGTAGAAGCATGAAAGAATAAATATGAAGAGTCATCCTTCAAATTGGAAAAGTGACAAAGAAAATCAAACACAAGTCCAAAATTGGAAGTAGAATGAAGGGAAGACTAGTAAATAATGTGATTACTATAAATCTATAACTAACTCAAAATAATAATGTTGAGCTATCAAGTCCCTAATTTTTGAGTCACAATCCTCAAAATCTACTGCTCTACCTCATACACACCTGATAGTCAAAAAGGATGAAGATATTGTAGATGTTGAGCTTGATGCCATCATTAATTCATCACAGACCCATGAGGAGAGGCTAGATGACAAGGAAAGGTTGTTTCATTCTAAGTTATGGGTGAAAGGTAAGCCTCTGTATTTCATTCTTGATAGTGGGAGTTAAAAGAATCTAATCTCTACTAATGTTGTGAAAATCCTAAATCTATCCATGAAGCCTCACCCAAAGCCATATAATATTAGATGGTTGAGTCTAGGGAGAAACTTTTGTGTCACCCACCAATGTCTTCTCTCATATGTAATAAAACCTTTCCAAGATGAGGTCTTGTGTGATGTGGTCAATCTAGATGTTTGTGATGTACTCCTTGCTTAGCCATTCATGTTTGATCAACATGGCATCTATGAATCAAGAACTTGAAGGATCACCCTCACTCTTATAACATGGTGATATAAGGTACAAGAGGTACCACCTTCTACATATATCTCCCTGATTAATGCTAAGAAATTTGTTCTCATGGTGGTCAAGCCATAAAAATCTAAAAGGGCTGATGTTATAGCCCTGACTACATAAATAACATAATTATAGAAGCAAATAGATACCAAGTTGAGGAATTTCATGGCCTTTAATCCATAGACATATGGTAAGATAGAAATGGTGAACAATTAGACCCTACACAGCTCCATAAAGCACAGTTGATTCCAAGTATGCATCAGAATCAAATCAAAACACAACTTCCACACTTGATAAATATTTATGTAATGGAGACCATTTATTCTCAAGGAGGGAAGAATGATCTGAGAAACATTTTAAGAAATAATTTATGGGATGGTTTTACCACAATTGGTGGCAAAATGTCCCCATAACTTTTACACCATAGCTCTGTTTAAACCATTGGAAAGCTAAGAATGAGGAGAATATGATGAGATGGCATGGGATATGCTAAATGGTTTTTGACCCATAAAAACTTAATAGATTTGTCCTAAATTTCAATTTTAATACTCCGGTCTAAAAATAATTTCTAAAAATAGTAATATCTCAAATTATGTAATATTGTAAATCGTGGAAGTCAAACCACTTCATCTCCCTCAAGATTAATGACCTTCCACATCATCCTTCTACCTTCAAAATATGTATAGAAATATATGTATCCAAAAAAGGTAATTAGACATTATTCCTTAGAGATATGCATATGTTTGAATCTACAAATTTGATCAATGAAGCATCTCTTCTCAGAGATAGCATTATTACAATTGTGTTATTCTTATTTTTTAAATTATCTTTCAACCAAAGATCCTAAGTTTTAGATCAATGGTATCAGAGTGGTTTGTATTTAGAATGTATGATCTTGAGAATGAGGTTATATTACAAGAAGCTTGAGTGAAAAATAAAATAACTAGTAGACTCTCCACTTATTCACTCTAAATGACCTCAAATGGTGGACAACACCAAGAAATTTGATCATTTCAATGAAATAGTGAATGAATCCATCCAACAGTAGGAAATTATGGATCCTCATCTGCAACCCCACATCTTTTCAGTACCCCAAAACCCTTCATGGTTTAGGTGAATTTTGATATCCCTATATTTGAAGGAAAAATCAATGCTGATGTAGTAGAAAAATAGTTGGATCAATTATCATCCTATTTTTCTGTAAATAAATTCATTGATAAAGAGAAGATCACTTTTACTCTTTTGAAAGAATCATTTCCTATCAAAAATTTGTGGGAAGTGTAAAAAATGATATTTAGTATGGATGATATTAGCCATGAGGTAGAACCTACATGGCAAATTTTCATAAAAGTTGTAAATAATACTACCCCATTAGAACATATGATGATATGTATATAGAGTGGAAACAACTTCACCAAGGTAAGGAATGGTCTGTTCAATATTATACTGACATTTTTCATTCTATATCTATGAGATTGGGCATCCAAAAAAGTGAGAAATACAAGGTTTTAAAACATTGTGGTGGACTACAATGGTATATATGGGGAGAAATGGAACTCTTCAATTTGGAAACCCTTAGTGAGGCATACAAGTTGGTGATGAATATTGAGAAAAAGCAAGGAAGAATGAATACAAAGAGTCAGCTTTCAAAATGGAAAAGTGACAAAGAGGGTCAAACATGAGGCTAAAATTAGAAGGAAAAGGAAGGGAAGACTAGGAAATAGTGTGATTACCATAAATCTAGAACTCACTCCAAAGAAGAATGTTGAGACATCAAGTCCCTAGTTTTTTAGTCATAATCCTCAAAATATACTGCTATGCCTCATACATACCCTACACTCAAAGAGGATGAAGAAAAGATTGTAGATGTTGAGCTCGATGTCAGCATTTCTTCATCACAAACTCATGAAAAAAGGCTAGATGACAAAAAAATGTTGTTTCAATCTAAGTTATGGGTGAAAGGTAAGCCTCTACATTTCATTCTTGATAGTCAGAGTCAAAATAATTTAATCTCTACTAATGTTGTGAAAGGACTAAATATATTCATGAAGCCTCACCCAAAGCCATACAGTATTGTATGGTTGAGTTCAGGGAGAAACCTCCATGTCACCCACCAATGTCTTCTCTCATATGAAATAAAACCTTTCCAAGATGAGGTCTTGTGTGATGTGGTCAGTCCAAATGTTTGTGATGTACTCCTTGGTCAGCCATTCATGTATGATCAACATGGCATCTATGAATCAAGAATACAAAGGATCATCATCACTCTTGGAATATAATGTTATAGGGTACTGGAGGTACTGCCTTCCACATCTATCTCCTTGATTAGTGCCAATAAATTTTTTCTCATGGTAGTCAAGCCATAGAAATCTAAAAGGGTTGATGTTACAGCTTTAAATACATAAACAAAACAATAATATAAGTAAATAGATACTAATCTAAGGAAGTTCATGGCCTTTCATCCATAGACTGATGGTCAAATAAAAATGGTGAACAATCAAGCCCTATACAACTCCACAAAGCATAGCTCCAAAGAGCATGGTTCATTTCAAGTATACATCAAGAATCAAATCAAAACATAACTACCAATCTTAATGATAAATATTGATAAAATGGAGCCCATTGCTTCTCAATCATTGAGGAATGATTTGAGAAACATTTTAGGTGAAAATTTGAGTGATGGTTCTACCATAATTGGTGGCAAAACTTTTGGGAGCCATAACTTTTGCACTATAGCTCCATTTGACTCCCTATTTGAACTATTGGAAAGCCAAGAATGAGGATAATGTGATGAGATAACATGAACTATAATTTATGTTTTTTAACCCTTCAAATATTAATGAAAAAGTCCTAAATTTTAATTTTAATAGTGTAATCTAAAAAAAGTATGTTTCTAAAATTAGTAATTTCTAAAAATTTTTAATGTTGTAAATCATGGAAGTTGAACCAATTCATCTCCCTTGAGATTGTTGACCCTCCACATCCTCCTCCTACCTTAAAAGTATGTATAAAAATAGATGTATCCTAAAAAGGCAATCAGATATCCCTTGTTAGAGATATGCATATGTTTGGATCTACAAATTTGATTAATAAAACATCTCTTCTCAGAGATAACATTATTATAATTATGTTATTCTTGTTTATTGAATTATCTTTTAACCAAAGATCCTAAGTTTTGGATCAGTGGTATAAAATTGGTTTGTCATTAGAGTGTATGATCATGAGAATGAGGTTAGATTACAGGAAGCTTGGGTGAAAAATAATATAACCAACAGACTATCCACTTGTTCACTCCAAATGACCTCAAATCATAGACAACATTGAGACATCTAAGCCTTTCAAGGAAATGGTGAGTGAATTCCTCTAAGAGTAGCAATCACAAATGCTAAAATAATTCACCCAAATTCTTCAACAAATCTCAATGGGAAATTATGGCTCCTCATATGTAACCCCAAATATTTTTAGTACCCCAACACAATTAAAGGTTCAAGCAAATTTTGATATCCCTACATTTGAAGGCAAAATCAATATTGATGTAGTAAAAAATTGGTTAGATCAATTGTCATACTATTTTTTTGTAAATAAATTCATTGATAAAGAGAAGATCACATTTCTCTTTTGTAAGCATCATTGCCTATCAAAAATTGGTGGAATGTGTACAAGAAGAGATTCAGTATGGATGATATTGGCATTGAGGTAGAACCAACCTAGGAAGATTTAATAGAAGCTATAAAGGAATAATACTACCCCATCGGAGCATATAATGATCATTATATAGAGTGGCAACAATTTTACCAAGGTAAAGAATAGTTTGTTTAAGATTACACTAATATTTTTCATTCTCTATCTATGAGATTAGGCAACTAGGATAGTGAGAAATTGAAGGTTCTCAAATATCATGGTGGACTACAATGGTATATATGGGGGGAAATAGAACTCTTCAATTTATAAACACTTAGTGATGTGTACAAGTTTACAGTGAAGATTGAGTATAAGCATGGAAGAATGAATATAAGGAATCAACATTCAAAATAGAAAAGTGACAAACAAGGTCAAACACGAGGCCAAAATTGGAAGTAAAAAGAAGGGAAGAATAGGAAATGATTTAATTACCACAAATCTATAAGTCACTCCAAATAATAATATTGAGCCATCAAGTCCCTACTTTTTGAGTCACAATCCTCAACATCTATTGCTCTACCTCATACACACCTTATAATCAAAGAGGATAAATAAAATATTATAGATGTTGAGATTGATGCGATCGTTACTTCATCATAAAACCATGAGGAGAGGCTAGATGACAAACAAAGGTTGATTCAAGCTATGTTATGGGTGAAATGTAAGCCTCTACTTTTCATTCTTAATAGCGGGAGTCAAAATAATTTAATATCTCCTAATGTTGTGAAAATATTAAATCTATTCATGAAGCCTCACCCAAAGCCATATAGTATTGGATGGTTGAGTATAGGGAGAAACATTTATGTCACCCACAAATGTCTTGTCTCATATGTAATAAAACCTTTCCAAGATGAGGTCTTGTGTTATGTGGTCAATCTAGATGTTTGTGATGTACTCCTTGGTTATCCATTCATATAGGATCAACATGGAATCTATGAGTCAATAACTTGAAGAATCACCCTCACTCTTTTAACATGGTGCTACAAGGTACTCAAGGTACCACCTTCTACATCTGTCTCCTTGATTAGTGCTAATAAATTTATTCTCATGGCAGTTAAGATATAGAAATATAAAAGGGCTAATGTTGCAGCCCTAACTACACAAAAAACATAATAATAAAAGCAAATAGGTATCAAGCTAAATAATTGCATGGCCTTCCATCCACAAACTAAGGGTTAAATAGAAATATTAAATAATCGAGCCCTATAGAGCTCCACAAAGCATAACTCCAGAAAGCATAATTCATTTTAAGTATGCATCAGGAATCAAATCAAAATACAAATACCACACTTGATGACAAATATTGATGAAATGGAGACCACTGATTCTCAAGGAGGGAGGAATGATCTGAGAAACATTTTAGGTGATAATTCAAGTGACAATTTTACCGTAATTAGTGGAAAAGCTTTTAGGAGCCATAAGATTTGCACCATAGCTTCGTTTGACTCCCCATTTAAACCATTCAAAAGATAAGAACTAGGAGAATGTGATGAGATGGAATAACTATACTTAATGGTTTTTTACCCCTAAAATACCAATGGAGGTGTCCTCAATTTCAATTTTAATAGTGAAGTCTAAAAATAGTAATTTTTTAAATTCTATAATGTTTTAAATCATGAAATTAAAACTAATTCATCTCCCTCAAGATTGGTGACCTTCCACATCCTCATACTACCTTTAAAGTATTAATAAAAATATATGTAACCCAAAAATATAGTCAGACATCTCTTCTCAGAGATATGCATATGTTTAGATCTACAAATTTGATCAATAAAATATCTCTTTTCAGAGATAACATTATTACAATTATGTTATTCTTATTTATTAAATTATATTTCAACCAAAGCTCTTGATTTTTCTATCAGTGGTATCAAATTATTTTGTCTTTAGAGTGTATGATCCTAAAGATAAGGTCAGATTATAAGAAGCTTGGGTGTAAAATAATAAAACTAGCAGACGATCCACCTATTTGCTCAAAACAATCACAAATGGTGGATAAGACTGAGACATCCCATCCTTTCAATGAAATGGTGAATGAATCCCTCCAATAGAAAGAATTACAGACACTAAAACAAATTTCCTAAATTCTCCAAAAAAAATTTGATAAGAAATAATGGCTCTTCATCTATTTGAATTTTGAATTTTGATATCCATATATTTGAAGGCAAAATAAATCTTGATGTAGTATAAAATTGGTTGGATCAATTTTCATCCTATTTTTCTATAAATAAATTCACCGGTAAAGAGAAGATCATTTTTTATCTTTTAAAAGCATCATTGCATGTCAAAAATTAGTGGGTAGTGTACAAGAAGAGATTCAGTATGGATGATATTGGCCTTGAGGTTCAACCTATATAGTATGATTTCATAGAAGTTGTAAGGGAAGAATACTACTCTATTAGAGCATATGATGATCTGTATATAGAGTGGCAACAAATTCACTAAGGTAAGGAACAGTCTCTTCAAGATTACACTAACATGTTTCATTCTCTATCTATTACATTACGCATCCAAGAATGTGAGAAACACAAGCTTCTAAAATATCATGGTGGAATATAATGGTATATATGGGTGGAAATGAAACTCTTCAATTTTGAAACCCTCAATGAGGCATACAAGGTCATCATGAAGATTGAGTTGAAGCATGGAAGAATGAATACAAAGAGTCAGCCTTTAAAATAGAAAAGTGACAAAGAAGGTCAAACATGAGTCAAAAGTTGGAAACAAAAGGAAGGGAAGAATGGGAAATAGTTTGATTACCAAAAATATGAAACTCACTCCAAATAAGAATGTCAAGCCATCAATTCTCTATTTTTTGAGTCACAATCATCAACATTTACTACTCTACATTATACACACCCTGTAGTCAAAGAGGATGAAGAAGATATTTTAGATGTTGAGCTTGATGCCATAGTTACTTCATCACAGATCCATGAGGAGAGGCTAGATGACAAGGAAAGGTTGTTTCACTCTAAGTTATGGGTGAAAGTTAAGCCTCTAAATTCCATTCTTAATAGTGGGATTCAATAATTTAATCTCTATTAATGTTGTAAAAATCCTAAATTTGTCCATTAACCCTCACTAAAATACATACAGTATTAGATGGTTGAGTCTAGGGAGAAACCTTCATGTCACCCACCAATGTCTTCTCTCATATGCAATAAAACTTTTCCAAGATGAGGTATTGTGTGATGTTTTCAATCTGGATGTTTGTGATGTAATCCTTGGTTAGCCATTCATGCATGATTGACATGGCATCTATGAAACAATAACTCAAAATATCACATTCACTCTTGGAATACAACATTATAGGGTACCTTAGGTATCACCTTCTACATTTGTCTCCCTAATAAGTACCAAGAAATTTATTATCATGGTGGTCAAGCCACAAAAATCCAAAAGGGTTGATGTTGCAAACCTAACTACACAAACAACACGACAATAAAAGAAAATAGATACCAAGCTAAGGAAGTTCATCACCTTCCATCCATAGACTGATGGTTAGATATAAATGGTAAGCAATTAGGCCTTGTATAGCTCTAGAAAGCATAGTTCATTCTAAGTATGCATTGAGAATCAAATCAAAACACAACTACCATACTTGATAAATCTTCATGCAATGGGGACAATTTATTTTTAAGGAGGGAGGAATGATTTGAGCAACATTTCAAGCAAAAATTTAGGTGATGGTTTTACCATAATTGGTGGTAAAACTTCTAGGAGCCATAACTTTTATACCATATCTCTGATTGACTCCCCATTCTAATCATTAGAAAGCATAAAATGAGGAGAACATGATGAGATGGCATGATATATGCTTAAATGTTTTTGAACCTTGAAAACCCAATGGAAGTGTCCTAAATTTAAATTTTAATAGTGTAATCTAGAAATAGTACATTTTTAAAAATAGTAATTTTTCAAATTATATAATGTTGTAAATCATGGAAGTTAAAACACTTCATCTCCCTCGAGATTGGTGACCTTCCACATCCTCCTCCTACCTTCAAAGTATCTATGAAAATAGATGTATCCCAAAAAGTCAATCAGACATCTCTTCTCAGAGATATTCATAAGTTTGGATCAACAAATTTGATCAATAAATCATCTCTTCTCAGAGATATCATTATTACAATTGTGTTATTCTTATTTATTCAATTATCTTTCAACCAAAGCTCCTAAATTTTGGATCTATAGTATCAAAGTGGTTTGTCTTTAGAGTGTATGATCATAAGAATGAGGTCAAATTATAGAAATCTTAGGTGGAAAATTATAGAACTAGTAGACTATCCACCTATTAGCTCTAAATAACCTCAAATGGCAAACAATATGAAGACATGTGATCCTTTCAAGGAAATAGTGAATGAAGCCCTTTAATAGAAAAAAGCATAGATGCTAGAACAATTCATCCAAATTCTCTAACAAATCATGATGGAAAATTATGGATCCTCATCTATAACCCCACATATTTTTAGTGCCCCAACACCCTTCAGGGTTCAGGTGAATTTTGATAACCTTACATTTGAAGGCAAAATAAATGTTGATGTAGTAGAAAATTGGTTGGATCAATTATCATACTATTTTTTGTAAGTAAATTCACCGATAAAGAGAAGATCACTTTTACTCATTTGAAAGCATCATTACCTATCAAAAATTGGTGGAAAGTGTGAAATAAGAGATTTAGTATGGATGATATTGGTCTAGAGGTAGAACCTACCAGGGATGATTTCATAGAAGTTATAAAATAATAATACTACCCCATCTAAGCATATGATCATTTGTATATAGAGTGGAAACAACTTTGTCAAGCTAAGGAACAATCTATTCAAGATTACACTGACATTTTTCATTCTTTATCTATGAGATTGGGCATTTAGGAAAGTGATAAACATAAAGTTCTCAAATATCATGGTGGACTACAATGGTATATATGGGGGCAAATGGAACTCTTCAATTTATAAACCCTCGATGAGGTGTATAAGTTTGTGGTGAAAATTGAGGAGAAACATGGAAGAATGAATACAAAGAGTCAACCTTCAAAATTGAAAAGTGACAAAGAAGGTAAAAAATGAGGCTAAAATTGGAAGCAAAATGAAGGGAAGACTAGGAAATGGTGTGATTACCACAAATCTAAAACTTATTCCAAAAATGAATGTTGAGCCATTAAGTCCCTCCTTTTTGAGTCACAATATTCAACATCTACTGTTATGTCTCACACACACCCTATAGTTGGAGAGAATAAAAAAGAGATTATAGATGTTGATCCTAATGCCATCTTTGCTTCATCATAGACCCATGAGGAGAGGATAGATGACAAGGAAAAGTTTTTTCACCCTAAGTTATGGGTGAAAGGTAAGACTTTGCATTTAATTCTTGATAGTGGGAGTCAAAAGAATTTAATCTCTACTGATGTTGTAAAAAGACTAAATTTATCCATGAAGCCTCACCCAAAGCCATATAGTATTAGATGGTTGAGTCCATGTAGAAACCTCCATGTCACCAACCATTTTATTCTCTCATATGCAATAAAACCTTTCTAAGATGAGGTCTTATGTGATGTGATCAATTTGGATGTTTGTGATGTACTCTTAGGTCAGACATTCATGTATGATCGACATGACATCTATGAATTAAGGACTGAAAGGATCACCCTCACTCTTGGAACATGGCACTATAGGGTACCAAAGGTACCACCTTCTACATCTATCTCCTTGATTAGTGCCAATAAATTTGTTCTCATGGTGGTCAAGCCACAAAAATCCAAAAGGGTTGATTTTTCAGCCCTAACTATACAAACAACATAACAACAAAGGCAAATAGATACCAAGCTAAGGAAGTTCATGGCCTTCCATCCATATAATTATGGTCAAATAGAAATGGTGAATAATCAGGCCTTACATAGCTCCACAAAACACAATGCATTCTAATTATGCATCGAGAATCAAATCAAAACACAACTACCACACTTAATGATAAATATTAATGTAATGGGGACCATTAATTCTCAAGGAAGGAGGAATGATCTGATCAATATTCTATGTGACAATTTAGGTGATAGTTCTACTTTAATTGGTGGAAAAACTTCTAAGAGCCATAACATTTGCACCATAGCTCTGTTTGACTCCCTGTTTAAATTGTTGGAAATCTAAGAATGAGGAGAATTCTATGAGATGACATGATCTATGATTGATAGTTTTTGAGCCCCAAAATCCCAATGGAAGTGTCCTAAATTTCAATTTTAATAGTGTAGTCTATAAATAATAAGTTTCTAAAAATAGTAATTTCTTCAATTCTATAATGTTGTAAATCATGAAAGTTAAACCACTTCATCTCCCTCGAGATTGGTGACCTTCCACATCCTTCTCCTACGTTCAAAGTATGTATAAAAATAGATGTAGCTTGAAAAGGCAATCATACATCTCTTGTCATAGATATGCATATGTTTGGATCTATAAATTTGTTCAATAAAACATCTCTTCTTAGAGATAGAATTATTAAAATTATGTTATTCTTATTTATTAAATTATCTTTCAACCAAAACTCCTGAGTTTTGGATCAATAGGTTTAGACATATGTATACTAATGCTCAGGATTCCATCATCAAATTTTGTAAATATTATTTCAAGAGTCATGGACACTATCATTGACCTATGGAAACTAGCATCAACACTTCTATTTATGGATCAATACTTATATCAATTATTTAATATAAAATGTATTTTTAAGTGACCACATGTGCCTATTAGTGTTTTATGTCTCTTTTTTGTTCATACATCTAGATCATGTGCATAGATTGTGTATCACTATAGACAACTCAAATCATAATTCTTCACTTTAGGACATGTTTTCATTAAACACTACCTATATAGCCAATACTTTGAATAAGGCCTCAAAAATATGTAGTTCTCCCATAAGTTTGGCCCTGTGTGTGCATAAGGGTAAAATATGCTATATGTTAGGTCATGTAATGATCTAACTTTTAACTTGATAAATATTCCTCATGGTTTTTTATTTTAATGATTTAGACCTATAACATGACCAATCCTATGACTGATATATAAATATGGAAGAATAGGGTAGTATAAATCAGTTCTGCAATTTATTGACTAAGCTTGAATAGGTGTTTGCCTAGTATTTTTCTAGATGAGTAATGATTAGGCCTTGATTTATATTTATACCACACCTTCTGAAAATATATCATATAAGGGTTAGATAATATAATTAGGCTAACTCATATGTTTCAAAATATTTCTATTTTGGATGAATTTTAAGGTATAAACACTAGATAAATAATTTAGACATTGGCATTGATGCTAGTGTCACTATCTAAATGTTAGTGTCTAGTACGATAAAAAACTACTGAATATCTATTATTAACATTGAAAAATATAAATCATATTTTAATATTGTTATAGTTTACATATGATTTGGATCATTATAATGATATATTTAGTCTAAAATATAAGTTGTTATGCATAGTGAGATAGTGAATGTGAGCCTTTCAGCATCAGGAAGGTCTATAATTAAAGGGTAGATCCTTGATTAGTATTCATCAAGTGTAAAATACTAATATGTTATATATAATCACATTTATTATATATATATATATATATATATATATATATATATATATATATATATATATATAATTGAGTCATATAATATGAGTAAGAAGTCTAAAATCTAAATAATAATTCTATATTTATGGTGATACACACACACACATGCACACACACACACACACACATATATATATATATATATATATATTTGTATATATTTATATATATATATATTTGTGTGTGTATATACACATATACACACACATATAAATATATATATATATGTATGTATGTATGTGTAAATATATATATTTATGTGTGTGTGTGTGTACACACACACACACACACACACACAAATATATATATATATATATGTGTATGTATATATATGTATATGTATAAGTGTGTGTATATATATCAAAATAAATAGAGAATTATTATTTATATTTTAGACTTATTACTCAGATTATATGATGTAACTATGTTGTATGACACATGTTTTCATTTCCTAGTTTTTGAAATAGATCCTAGACAAAGATTGTAAAATCATGACATTCTTTATTTCTTTGCATCAGACTAAGTTAATAAATATACTTACACCAATTTTTCACTATCTTTGAAACATAATGAATCTTATAATCATATATAGTGGTTGATTTAGAAAAAAAATCAACATTACCCAATATATGGAGTTGTGTGAGACTAAATTTAAATATATTTTGACTAATATGAACATATCTACCCATAAAATATTAGGGGCAAGCATATCTTGGTTCCTCATACCAAATTTATTTACTTAAATTCAACACATGAAATTCACATTGTGGGTTCATCGTCATAGGCATCACTCAAATTTTTATTTAATTATCTAGAAAGTAAGAGAACAAAATTATAACCCATCTTCTATTCAAGTGGTTTGATCACATCGAACCCCTAACACCTATACTTTCAAGCAATCACAATCTACATAGGTAAGTATGAGTATGAATTGATTTATTTATTTTACTCTATTAAATTCATTTTATTTCAATACTAGAATAAAATGGGGGAAATTTATACACCCAAATTTGATCAAGCAAACACAAGTATTATGTTATTTTGTCTTTTGTATTTAGAATCTCTCAGAGTTGAGTTAATATACCATTGGTGTGTGTTGTCATGGCCCTATGTATTTAATATCATCTTTCACACTGACTTCATTTTTTTTTCTGAATTTTTAGTCCTTTTATGTCAATCCTTATCTAATTCACATGGGTCCCTGGTGTTTTATATATTTCATTAGATTTTTATCTTTTTCTATATATGGACACATAATTTGGACAATAGTTCTCTACTATTTTGTCCAAAAGGAGAGATCTTGTCCACTGCACATTTTAGAACTCTTTTTGATGCATGTTTCTTTTGGGTCTCTTAATATGATCATTTTATCCTTATTTGAGTATGTTGGCATGTCAATAGGTTTTTAGAATTTAAAATTAGGTTTATTATATTTAAAAGTTCCCCTAAAGAATTTTACAACTAGAATTTATCTATTTGGCATTAGCATAATAAATAAAATCACACTAAAATAAGCTCACTCTTTGAATTTATCTAAAGTTTACACATATCACATCTATATTGCATTCATTGACCAAGAGGAAGGCCTAGGACAAGATAATTTATGTCCACATGACATATAATCTAGTCACATACACACCTTAAAGGGATAATTATAGTGGGCTAAGGTCCCTATTTGGGGATCTATAGGTATCACTTAGTTTAACAAGGTTCTGAGGCAATCTAGTCACAATCCCCTACTTTTATCCTAGGTATACATGACAATCACTCATTCTAATAAAATAATTTATTATTCAAGCTAAATACCATATACATTCATTTATATTTTTGTTTAACCCAAATATAATTTTCTCATCCTTTTTTATATTATTAACCAAAGTCTTGTTTGTTCAAAATCATTTTGTTTACAAGTAAATGTGTGCTTGAATATTCATTTTCTTTACTCAATAGTTATATATGATTATTTTAAACTCCATTAATCATAAATTCAATAAAATATTTTCATATAAAACCATGTAGCCTTAAAACATTCCTAAAAAATAAAGTTATCAACGTTTATCATGTCACTAGTCTTCGTAAAGACCAAATAATGTGTCATCTTTGAAAATATATAAAATATCAAAAAAATGATTCATTTCATCTCTTCATTTTATGAAAACCTAAAATAATATCAATACTTATATCCTTCCATGGTATCTCTAAAATAGGTAATGGTTGATACAACCATGCATTTTCACTCTCCATTTGTCTAGTTGACAAACTCTATAGTCATGAACAAATTAACACACATTTGTGCTCATCCATGGATAAAACTAGTTATATGTTACTTGTGCTATTATATTTTCATAATTTTAATGACTTGTGAAACATCCACTATACTTATCCTCAATCAAATTTTATTTCATTAAACCTTTAAATATACATAATTTCATTCCTTTGAATAACAAACCTTTTTGAATAAAATAATTTGACCATGGTAACTATCACCACTCATTGGTTATACACATACATTTCATTCTTATTATAAATATTCATAATTTTCATAATATAAAATCATATATCTTATACTCTCAATTCATTAAATAATAGAACTTTGGCGCTCAATGCATTTATAACTCTATATGACTTTCCACTCCTATGCTTTAATAAAAATGATTAGATATATATGAATTTATACCATTTTGAATGTATTTGATTCAAATTACATAGACTATTTATTAACTATAATGCTTGATGATTTATATACAAAATAAACTCTTTATGCAACACATAATTCTTCCATTTATTGAGTGCTTACACAATTGCATAGAAATACTGATCATATATTGAAAACTTACTTTTTCATAATTTAACTTATAACTTAAATATGTGATAGGTTTTCCTTATTTAATTAATATTACACCTATTTCTATGCCACTAGCATCATAATCTACTTAAAATAGTTTAATAAAATATATAAATACCAACATTGGTTGCTCAGTTATTTTCTTCTTCAATTACTAGAAACTATGTTTTGATTGTATTGTAACTTGTCTATAGGTTTTTTACCTCTAAAATTCCATTTGACTCTTTGAGTATTAACATAATTTTTCTATGAATTATTTTCCTTGACTTGTTTTATATAATAATCTCTATGACTTCCAACTCCTTATAATAACTTTTAAAAAAATCAATCGTTGTTCATTCACCAAAATCTAATATCCTTTAGAAAATAATGAAAAATTATTAATATCTGGATGCACAATTATCTTCAATACAAGCTTATCTACCATTTATTTTGAAACAATGTTATATTTACTTTCACTATCAACAATAAATTTTTAGCACTTAACTACAAAATTCTATATAGTTTTCAACAAATTCTTTCGTTGTACATGATTATTCACCTATTTCATAGGTTTTAACAACACCCTCATCATGAATTTTAATTTTATTTATGTTATTCCTTGTTTCTTGTATGATATATTTTCTTTCGCCTTCAATGTACACTAGTAATCTTATTTAATTGACCATAATCTGATCATGCTAAATTCATCTTGAATTAAAATGGACAACTAGTTCCTCCTTATAATAACTTTAAAAAAAATCAATCATTGTTCATTCACCAAAATCTAATATCCTTTAGAAAATAATGAAAAATTATTACTATTTGGATGCACAATTATCTTCAATACAAACTTATCTACCATTTATTTTGAAACAATGTTATATTTACTTTCACTATCAACAATAAATTTTTAGCACTTAACTACAAAATTCTATATAGTTTTCAACAAATTCTTCCTTTGTACATGATTATTCACCTATTTCATAGGTTTTAACAACACCCTCATCATGAATTTTAATTTTATTTATGTTATTCCTTGTTTCTTGTATGATATATTTTCCTTTGCCTTCAATGTACACTAGTAATCTTATTCAATAGACCATAATATGATCATGCCAAATTCATCTTCAATTAAAATGCACAACCAGTTTACATAACTTAATATCTTCACTACATCATTTTCAACATGACCCACTATAATGATAATTATATATAATTATTCAGTGTAATCATCTATAGTCATTTCCCTTTGTCATAATTTTTTAAGCTTGTTGAACAAGCACATGTTATATTATAAATGAATGAATTTAGCCTTCATCTTCATAATGAATCTATTTCATGTCATAATCTTATATTTTCCTTTGTGCAATCCTTTAACTTAAAAATTATCACACCATAAAGATGTGTAACCTTTAAAATTTATGCTGACAAAATGTATACGTAATATCTTCCATACTTTCATACTCAAAATAATTTTTTAACATAGTGATCCAATCAATGAGCACTTTGGGATTCACACTTCTATAGTAACTTTTATGATCCATCTTTGGTTTACTATTCATTATTATAGTAGTTCGTAAGAATACATTTTTGTGTTCATAAATATATTCTTATAACACATAATACTTAGGTGCTTATTATTTGACTTCAGTATCACTCTCACCATCCATTACCACAACATCTTAATGATTTTGTTGACCAAATTTGACTTTTACATCAAATTGGGGCACCCCTAGTAAATAATTTTATTTTTAGGCCTATAGGGGGTATAATGTATTGTAATGAGATTTTTTATAGGTCATTTGATGTCAATTAATGTTATAGTAGCTTTCATCAATTAGTTTCTAGGTCTATTTATCATTTAGGGTCATTTAAGGGTCAAAAATAGTGCATTTAATACTTTTTACAAGTTTATTGGGAAATGTGCAAGTGTCAAAATGTGATGTCATGTCTCGTGTGCCCTTATAAGTCTTAGGAAACTGACATAGATTAAAATATTTTAGGTTGTTTAGAGAAAAGTTAGTTTTCCCAATAAATGGAAGCAAATGACACTTGTACAACATCTTTGGGAGGTGTGCCACTTGGGAAATAGTGATAAGTGTCTATTAAGATTCCCCAGACTCATCTTCATTATTTAATTTATCTATAAATGCCATTTTTGGCCCAAATTTTTTCCCTTCTTAGTAGATTGAAGTGACACTCAGGCTTTTGCTTGGTACGGCCATTATAAGGGGTTTCAAGTCAAAATATTTTGGGAGGTGATAGTACACTCAGTGAGATCCATTTTCATATCAAGAAGTTTTAGTTAGGTTAACCATGCTTTATGAACCATCCATTTGAAGTTTAGCTTCTAAAATTTATTTCTAATCTATGCACCCTATCAGTTTTCTCTTAGTTTAAACATATCCATACAAACTAATTGCTCATATTTTCTCCAAATAATTTATATTTCCTTATCAAAATTTACCCACTTGTTTTCATGTTTAATGAGGTTTTTATGTGCTTATAACTCACTTTGTACAACGAAACCACCATAAGCATTTTCAATCAGTCTTCCACTTATAGGAGCTTGAATTGTATATAGAGGTTTCATTTGATGGGGAAATTGTGTATTAAATGTTTCAATTACATGAGGTCCCCATCCTTAAATTTTTTTGTCTCACAACCCAATATTTTGATAATAAAACCATGTCTCCACCATGATAGAATAGTCATTCAACATGCTACATGTCTTGTTCAAGGTGTTTGTAGATGATTTCCACATTAAAAGGAAGGTTTAAAGATTTTTTTATGAATTTTTTGTTTTCAATAATCAATGTGGAATATTATATATGTACATGAGGTATTTTGGTCCATCTTTGTCCTTTTTTTTACACCCACTACACATACATAAAACCAATGCATCTACAACCTTCATGATGATGTCATTGGTGCCTTGGTATTAGCTTCAACAATTATGATATATGAAAATTTTGATTTGAAGTTGTTAATGGGTTATTATAGGCATTATAACCTTGGAATAAAAATAACAATGCACTCAACTCATTCCAAGACAAATAGAGAAGCTTACTGCCTACATGTATGGTTTTACCCACCTACAGGTGGCTTGACAAAGATATGAGGATTTATTGTTTGGTGAATTTTAAGCTTGGTAAGATATTACTTAAAATTATTAGCATATGAAAACCTCATAAAATACCATTATTGAAGTGAATATGGAAATGGCATTATAAGTCACTTCAAAGGTTGAGATTATTATGTTTAGAGACACAATCCCTAAATGAGTAAAAAAAAGGCCGAATATGTTTTGGTGGAGACCATTCAATAAGGATTAAAGAAAATTTAAAACAAAATGATGATAAAAAATTAAATCCCCTATATGGAGGAAAGACTATACTAATTTGGGAAGAGGATGGCAAGTAGAAGAGGATCTTTTGATTTCTCAAAGTTGCCTTTCAAAAACTAATTTCATTTTGTGTTATCTACAACCATGTGAGTCAAGTTTAGCTCCAAAACCAATGAAATGAGTTCCAATGCATACTAATAAGGTGGGATGGTTAATTTGAGATAATAGACATATTCTTTTCAAAATCATCAAAGAAGATATCTACCAAAGGAGGTAATCGATAAGTCAATACAAGGTGGAATTTAAATACCTCAAAGTTGGAAGACATTGAAATCTTGTAATAATGTCTATAGTTTGATGACTTGAATGACCTTTTGATACCCTAAGAGTAAATAGAGAACCCTCTCATGGTTAAGGTATTTTAATATATTCAATGGTAAGCATAATTGCATGGAGACCATCAGTTTGAGTTGATGCATATTTCATGAGTGTTGCCAAGTGTCATCTATATAGAAAGTGTCCACCTACAACAAGGCAAATAGTAGAGTGAACTTAGTGCATTAGTAGTGTTTTTGTCCCATACAATGGTGAATGCATAGATTAGAAAGATTAATGGACTAGAAAGCATCAGGATTGATTGACAACATCATGAATAAGCTTAATGACATCTCATAACTATCTACAACAATCAAGAGATAGGGGTGTCTTAGTCATAGTATAAGAAAGCCCATTTTGATGTTTCCAAAATGTATTTGAGTAACACAAGTAACATTTAAATGATGAGATATATTGGAAAAACATTAATGAATCTCATAATGACATTATTGAGGTATAAAGGATTTTCACAAGCCTATACACTTCCTTATAATCCTATGAGCATCTACAACCAGTGTTTTATTGTGTTGGCAATGACTAATATAGGGTATCTAGGTAATGGTCTAGGCTGCCCAAGGTAAACAAATGGCCCCAAATCCTAATGAAATGGTTAATAAAACCTCAATAATAGTCCTTAAAGAGTTATATTATCCTAAATAATACAATTATGCACCTATAGGGGTCAATAAGCATGTGTCTCAATCAATAGGGGTCAATCTAAACATGGTTTCTTAGTCCCAGGCAGAAAGGAGTAATTTTTAAGCCAGAATATGATTTGTGTAAGGAAATTGAATTTTTGTGGTCATAATCACCTTTATAGGATATTAAAACACTATATAATTAGTCCCCAGGGTTCATCAACATATTCAAAATCCATTGTTATGGAGAAAACACATTCAACTATATGACTAGTGTTGAAGGCTTTGGTAACCGAAAAAGGAAGCTTGAAATAGGGAATAGAGGATGGAGTCAACTATATAAGGAAAATGGAATTTTATAACCTTATTATCATGGAAAAAAAATAAATAAACAATAAAGAAAAGTACTAAAAGTAATCAAAACATTGTCTACTCTTGGAACCCTGCATTTTCTTACTTCTCTAGAAGTTTGTTAGGAATTTGGAAGTTTATAAGTTCATATGACCTAATTAGGAGATAATTTTTTGTAAAATTCATCCTTACCACTTGGATAACCCTCTCCAATATCTATTTATTATGATAAAATGGGGTAATTTCACCCTATTTTGTTTCAGATAGGGGGTACTTCCCCCTTACAAAAACCCTACAGATTTAGGAAAATTTGATAAAAAGGTGAACCAAAAATTAGAAAAACCATTAAATAAGGTTTTTTAAGTTGAAAAATAAAATATAAAAACATTTTAAACTAATAAGGATGATGGTAAAACACAACAAGAGAATATAACACACAAAGGTTGCAAACAGGCCTATTAGGCAAAGTATAAGCCTAAGGCCCAAATAAAAAAGCATTGTCATTTCTATTTTAAAGTAAGCTTTCCAAGATATTATGACATATGTATGGGGTGACCATAGGTGTTTTTTAGCTAGCAGGAGGAAAATAAAAATAACAAATGTCATTTTGAGCCTTGAATTTGATGTCAGACCTAAAGGCTTTAAGGAGACCTAGAGTCATTAGGAGGTCCACCATCACTTCTGGATTTTGTTGGGTACTAAAAATTATTGAGAATAATTTTGGATGTTACTAAATAGGTTTTTAATCTCTTATATTTTAGAGGAAACCAAGATAAGTCCATTTTTGGCTTAGAAACCAACTCAAGCTTGCAAGAAGGAGAGAGACAAGCTTGATAGGCCCATCTTCTGAAGATCATATCTTTCATGAGGATATTTATGGGAGACATAGAAGTTATATAATGTTATAAGGGGTCTTTAACTCTAAATTTTTGGATTTTTTTTGAAGTTTAGACATCCAAACTTTATGAACCAACCATAAGACCAAAAATAGGCCTAAAACCCTACTAAGCCCTTAGTGAAGACCAATTTGTGAGAATGGAGTTGGATAGCTATCCATATGTAATATTTGGACCATGATACCTATTTTAAAATTTAAATTAATCCCCTAAGATACTTCACACCAAGATGAGTTGTATGTACTTGTATGGATGGGGGCAAAAACCAAGGTTTTTTTCACTATTTTGTGTGTTGTGGTAGGCTACAATAGGAGTTTAAGCATGAAACCAAACTTTGGGTGAAACATTAATACTTAAGATAACTACTAATATTCATTTAATTCCATAAAAAAAATCATAAGTACCCCAAATAGGTGATTCAACTTAGCCATTCAAATATAGCATATTGGGCAAGCTAGTGAAGAAGATTGAAAACTTCAAATGAGCTCATTTTATGGTGTGACTAACTATTCTAGGGACATGGAGGGTATTGAAAGGTGTCATAAACTTCCTCCCATGGATTTTTCATGGATAATTGATGCTGATTTTGAGTCCAAGTGTGCACGGTGCATGTAAGGGTAGTTTTTAGGATAGTAGATGATGATGGCTCCTTTCTAAAGGTTTTTAGAGGAATAGGCATGAAATAACTACATAGAGAGGAATGTAAAATGTCCCTAACTTAAATTAAATTAATCACACATTTAATTAATTAGTTATAATACATTCAAACAAGCCCAATCATGAATGTATTTTTTCTATGCAAAAGGAGTTTTGTGCCACTTTACATAACTTTGATTACTTGAGTTGACATTTGCACTTCATGACATATCATGGTTCAACCCATAACTTCCTATCATGCATGGATAACTTATTTTCTCAACTTAACAAGTGTGCTTATAACCTCTCTCTCTCTCTCTCTCTCTCTCCTCTCTCTCTCTCTCTCTCTCTCTCTCTCGCTCTCTCTCTCTCTCTCTCTCTCTCTCTCTCTCTCTCTCATCTCTCTCTCCTCTCCCTCTCTCTCTCTCTCTCTCAGGCTCTATAAGAGTTAGCCATTTTGGCCATTTTATTCTATTGCTCCACCTGAGTATGGTGAAGCCCTACTCATTTGTATACCTTTTAATCAATAAAATGACTGTGTTACCTCTTCTATAATTTTTCATAGTGTGTTTCATTTGAATGATTTATTTTTATAAAGTGGCACTCTTTTTTCCTCATCATGTTATCTCATTCTTGCAACGTATTTACAATTAGAAAACTTCTTGTAGGCCAATGTGAAGTGTTTTGGGATATGTCAAGGATTAAGTGAATTTATCTCTTCATCAATGTCACTCAAGGCTTATTTTTTTAGTCCTGTCTAGCCTAGATGTTCATCTTGAGCTCACAATGTAACGTTGATGTGAGAAGTTATATATTAAAAGAGTGTATGTTTGGTTTGTTGCTTGGACTCAAGTGTAATATGCATATGGTTAAATGTCATCAGTTTGATTTAGTGTATCACCTCCACTATTTTAACTTTGCTATCAATTTATTTCTCCCTTTTCACCCCTAAGTTTAGTTTTAGGTTCAATCCTAAGTAGTACATCAATGGATCTAGCCCTATCTAGAGACTCACCTCATTCCATAGGCTACCCACAAGCCTACAGGTGATTCTAGTGTGCCACTTGGATGAGGAGAGATTTCCATCTCCTCAAAAGGTGAAAATATAAGTGATAGTAGTATTTGGCATGCCTAGTGGGACTATTTATCCAAGGGGTTGGAGAATTCTTGGTGTTTTCTTTAACCAATTAGTCTTTTAGAGGTGTATCAATCAACACCAATGGTAACTCCAAATTAAATCAGTCGGTCAAGTAGCCATAGTTCATCAAAGAAATAGACTTTGGTATTTATAATCCTACTTTTGAGAGATATGGATCTAATGTTCCTTCACATAGCTTTGATCGAGCTCATTTTGTTCATAGAATCACCTCAAGTATCTCTCCTAATTGTCATTCTTCTACTCAATCTAAGAGTGTTAGATATATAAGGTTGGAGTATGAGAAACAAATGATGGAAGTAGATAAGCTGAATGAATAAAATAGATAATATCATGAGATAATGTACAAAGAGGAGTGATTAGTTAGGAAAGTTCAAGCCATGTAATCTATAGAAGAGAGAATAGTAAGATGGAGGAGTCAACCCACCCAATGCAATCAACCTTATGTGCCCTCTTCCATCCCAAGACAACTTTATATTATGCCAAGTGAGTATCCTTATACCATAAATCCCTTCTATCAAATGTCACTTGCTCACCAAAAGAAAATGATCCAACATTTTAGTGTACTCAAAGAATCCTTTTCTACACCTAATCAAGATTCTCTCATTACAAATCATTTTTTCCAAACAACACTTACTCATCAAACAAGAATGAGTAATTATGCTATCTAATTAAATTTATCTTCTCATATGACAAAGCAAGCTCCTCCTACTATTAATCTATTGTATTGGGCAATCTAACACCAAAGGAGATTAGAGTAGCCTTATATGGAAACTAACTACTCAAATTTCCTAAATTGTGATCCCTCCTTTGATGAAAGTCAACCTATCCCTCATGTAAAACAACACATCTATCTTCAATCAACTCCTCCTTTTCATTTATAACCTCTTCCTAGTCTCCCTCAACCTCCTAAAGCCCTTAAATCTAATATCAAGCTCCCAAGTTCAAGAAATTTTCATCATGAACTAGCTCAAGACCTTGAAAAGGTGATTGAAGTTACTACATATCATTAAGATGAGACTTATAATGTCAATATTCTATGTTGTAGTAGTGTTCATCATGAACCAATTCAAAATCTTGAAGAGGAAAAGAAGGAAGAGGTTGATGAAACTCATATGAATAGAAATGTAGTTTTGGTAAGTCATCCCTCTATCCATCAATTTGAAGTGGCTTCAAGTGATGGAAGTTTTTGAATCTTTGATATGATAGTTACAAATGGAAAGAAGATATTAAATATACTCCAACATGCTTCAAATTTGTGAAGGAATTTTATTACCCTCCCACCCTCTGTTTTGATAAAGGAGAACATGATTTGTGTAAGATGGAAGATAAAAGTTCATAATCAAGGGTGAAGAAGATGATTTAAATGGAGAAGAAGAAGAGTTTTAGGACTTAAAATGGCATCATGGTAACTTTCAAGACCTTAACTCTCTTGATTCTCTTTTGGCTGTCAATGAATATGAGGGAAAAACAACTCTTAAAAGACTTTACATCTAAAGAGGAGACTTTTCCAAGTGTGTCTCATGAGGAGATTGACATTGCCAACAATTTCTAATTCTAAGAAGAAGAAGAAGTAGTAGGTAAGGAGCCATGTAGGCATGATGATCTTTCACTATCTCTACTAGATGAGCTTCCATTTTGTTTTGATGTAGTGAACAATATATAGAAGGTGATGATGAGGAGATTCAAGAAGGTTGTCATGAGCAAGATGATATCTTGGTCCTTGATCAAGAAGAAAAGAAATCAGAATGGTGTGGTTTTAACATTAAGGAAGGAAAAGACCTTGATTAGATTAAATAAGAAATTGATTCCTTTTTTAATGAACTTGAAGATTATTGTGTTATTTGCAACATTAAACTAGCATCCATCCCTCAAGAGAGAAATGAAGAAGCTAATGATCAGTTTTTAAAGATTATTAAATAAATAGAGAAGGATGAATTTTCTCAAGACACATACCAAGAAGGAAATGAGACAAATAATCCTACCAAAGATGAAATTATAATTATTGATGCATTGATAAGTTACACTAGCATGAAGGATCAACATAAGACATGTCTCAAATAGAAAGAGGAATACATATATGTTGGAGATATGTTTGAATATGATCTAATTATATACCTTCCAATAAAGGTGACAATAAATAGGTATGATTCACCTGTAAACACTTAAATTTGGCCACTAATGACCTCTAATCAACCTTTTGACCAATTTCTACCAAAATGCATAATTTGTCCTAAAAACACTAAAGCACATTAAATGAGTTGAAATTGATGTATTCAAGTGCCAATTTTGGCTAGAGCATCATTAAATAGGGTAATTAAAATTATGGGCAAGCTCACTTTGATCAAATCATTTTGAGTCAAAATACCAATTTTACACCTAGGTGCTCTAGATTGATCTTTTATATCAAATTTCTTATACAAGGCATGTGCCTTTTTTAATCTTGTGTTGAAAACATCCTAAATGGGATAATAGATCCAATGCATCTGATATTGAATTATAATTCAAATCCAATCAAATTTTAGACTAATAATAAGGTATTCTAATCAATTTGAATAATTTGTCAACAATGTGATTAATCATGCTTAAGAGCTAATTAATCCAAATTAAGGCCTAATTAATAATTCCATGAAAACTTGTTAAAAACTTATTTTTAAAACTAAATATTGAATATCTGCATCATCAAGTGACCTCATTTCTTAGGAAGACATCCCTTAGCCATAAGTGCCACAAATATCAATATTATGGGCCTCTCATGCCTCTTTATTACCTTTCATGCCTCATTAATGTCCCTTTCTTCAAAGTCATGGTGAGGATAATTATGGATTTTATTTACATAATTCAATTAATCCATGACCACACATCTGAATCTTGAGATGAATGGTCATGGTTGATTCTAGTTATTCTTAAAAATATATAAATAGAGAGGCCATGAACATAATTTTTAAGCTTAATTTATGCAAAGTTATAATGTAGGATTGATTTTAAAAGCTTCATGCAAACTAGTGTTTCCATGCCAAATTGATTCCAAGCCAAGCCAAAGCCAAAGGTGCCAATGAGAGATGTAAGTAGACAAGCTTCCATTTCTAAGGACTTCATGAGCACAAAAATAAGCAAGCCACTAATACAAAGGCATTTGGAGCATCCAAGGAAGGTGAAAGAATTATTGTTTTTCCTTACTATTTAGTTGTGTTTGTCATTTGTTTTTGTTACTAAGCTCACCCTAGTAACTAGGCATGAAGATGTTATTTTAGTGTGTTTTTGATTTAGTTTCATTCACTAACATGATACTAATATCATCTTCTTATTAAAATTCCTAGTTCATATTATGGCATTCCTAGTGGGAAGATCTTCATGAGAGTGCAATCCACAAACTTTTTTTGTTGTTTTTACTTTGAGTAAAAATTGTAAATAAATAAGTAATAACTTTTTATTTAATAAATATTTTTGTCTAAATTTTATTATTAATATGGATAATTATTTCACCGATATACTATAAAAATTTCACAAAAAAAAATATTTATATTTTAGAAGTTATAGCTATTTTAGTGACTATCACTTTTTGTTTTTTATTTTTCTAGTAAAAATGGTTAGAATAGAATTGATAACTTTTTTGTTGAACCTTTTGACTTCAAATTTCTCATTGATTTTCACCCTGGATCTATTAACAACCTCTCTAAATTTTGTAACAAACCGATCTATATTTTAAAAGTTATGTTAAAAATACTAATTACAGGTTTTTATATTTTATGTGCAGGATTTTGTGTTGTGTTATATTTTATTTTTAACATTCTAATTTTTTGTTTGAAGGTTTTCATATATTTAATTTTATTTTATTTATATATTTTTTTAACATTGTCTAACCTAACACACTTGCTTTTAAGGTGATGCCTTAAGGGTAGACATGTAACTAATGAACTTCAAAATTGCTAAAACATGTTTTAGACCATCATTTGCATGCTTTTAAAATGAACTAGGAACTTTGTTTGAGTACTTAATAGAAAATTTATGTGATTAAGTGAATGTTTTTATAAGTTAGTCTTTCAAAGTTACAAATTAACACCAAGGGGTCAAAAAAAAAAAAAACACCACCACACGTTTCGATTTGGGGCTTAAAAATGAACTCATCTTTCAAAGCTTTTGTGTTCACTACTTGTTTCAATTAGCACTTTGTTTTTTCAAAATACAAGGATATTTTGTGTATGACTTTCCATTTTTACCCTTTATGAAACCCTTGGATTCAAAAGTGCCATCTTTATTGAAAACAAGCCTAGTTAAAGGCTTATAAAGAATTTCATTTAAAACACTCCCCAAAAACTCACCATAGTTTAGGTGGCCTTGAAAATGACCCTAAAGTATTTCTATTTTATTCTTTATTTATTTTTATGAAAATTTACCTTGTGAAGGGGACTTCATCACCTCCCATAATTTCTTTATGGAATCTTTGACTTGGGGTTTCACTTCCTAGCATTGACTTCATTTGGCTCTTAATTAGAGTTGCACATGGGACGTAGTGACACTTTGGCCATCACAGTACACTGAGTGAACAACAAGATCTAGTAGTTGCAAAAAGGACTAGACCTTTTGGAAATAAGCCAAGTGATACAAACCCAAAATCTATGATTTTTTTTTCATTGTTCGACATGAAAGTCATTTTGTAATTGATTCACTTAGAATGTTTGGAAAATTTTAGATCTTAGATAAACCCCCACTTATCATGAAAGTATTTTTGGTGCAAGGTGCATCTCAAGGTCCATGTCATAGTAAGGTAGTCTAGCATTGTTACATTACCCAAAACATTTCAGATATTATTTCATATACCCTCTTGTATAGAGTTCAAATTTGTTCCCATATTTTTAAACTAATCCAAGTGTACCTTTTGTGAACCTTTGTCTAGCACATTTATGCCAATCACTTTTATCTAGCTTATTTTTCAAAAGAACCAAGTTTTATACCATTATTATTGAGTAAATTAAACTCTTTCTAAAGTTCCTTTTGTTTTATACCTTATACATGGTTGCTCAAGTTCATATCCAAAACTCAAATGCCTAGTATTTGTTAGAAGTGTTTAAAATTCATTAGATTAAAAGTCATCTTTAGTTTAAAGTCTAGATTTTGATGTCATTTATCCAAGAGTCATAGCACATGCCTTGTTTGAGCCTAGATTTTGATGCCGCATTTGGCCAAAAGACCTAGTAACTTTTAATTTCCTAGATTAGATTGATCTGAAACACTTTAACCTTATAGTTTGGAATTTTTATTTTTGGTCTATTTACTTGCTCATATTTATGTGAATGGTGAGGCATTAGATACTTAACTCTAGCTTGTTTCCTCACAAATATTTGCATAAATATTTTTGATCATTTTGATGAATCTAGACCAAGTTTGAACATAATCTATTTGAAACATTATCTTTTTAGAGTTGGAATAACTCTTTGACCTTTTATCACAAAGCATTGACTATGATACCAACATGTATTCCTACACTCGTAATGGACTCATGTACCATCTGGGGATTAGTAATGTGGTTGCATAGGAAGAAATGGTACAAGACCCCTATACAAATAATATTATTTATGAGATGGATTCTTATCCCTCTTATAATACTCAATTAGGGGCACAAATCCAAGATCCATTGGCTAATTATTTGGTTAATACACCACCTTATTTATAATAAGACCAAGAATAAACTACATAATACCTAGCTACAATACTCACACCTAAAAAACTGGTTCCTCAATAGTCATGCTATACTAATACACCTTCCATGTATGATCCATTTTTGTTTGAGCATCATTTGTTCGAGTAAAAATATGAGATTTTGGTTCAAGCCATAGAGTTAGGGGCCAAGTTTCCAGTAGACTTCCTTCATGAGAATTTACCAAGCCTAGTAAAAATTCCCCACAACATAATTTATGATCAATAGAGTTCTTCTATAAATTCATTGGCTCTAATCCAAACAACATATCAGGAACCTAATATGCCTAATAAATGAAAAATCCTCATGGAATACCACTTTAACCAAATGCAAATGGCATATCAAACTTACCTGCATCTAGTATGCAATTTCAATTAGATGATCATCGTGAGAAAACCTCTTATTGACTTAGTTATTTCAATAAGAGTTTTGATAGAGTTAACTGGTCAATAAAATCAAAGTTTAAACCCACTCATGCAAAACACTTCAGTACACAACTTGCTATATATGACCATTATTGAATAAGTGTCTTCTACTTCTACGTATAATACTGAGCAAAATATAGTGGACAATATACAAGCAATGTCCAATCTAAATCAAAGTGGTATTAACACATAAACAACTAGTCAACAATATGTGCCTATATTTAATACCATGAGTGTACCATCATACCAGGGAGTAGGAGTTTATGAATTCTAACCTCAACTAGATACTTCAAGTGTGCAACCAATAAGATTATGTAGTCAACCAAAAACCAATGTCATGCCTCAATAGTTGAATGTGACAAATCCTACTCCTCCTCAATAAGTGACGAGTAGTATTCCATAACAATAGTTACAATATAGCGTACCAACACAATAGAGTCTGAATATATTACCATCTCAACAAGCTACAACTAATTTTCCACCTAATTAGGTATTGACAAACATACCTCTTCAATATCAAACTAGTATATCGATTCAAAACCAAATAATGACTAGTCAATAATGTGTAAATGTTAGCAAAAGATACTGAATCTTCAACTTGATTTAACTTCCCCAAAGGGATTCATGCAACAAGGAGAATCCCATGTTTCTCAAGTACCTACTAGACAACCATTGGTTAAAAATATGCCATAATTTTATAGACATTGTCTTGGTCCACGAGTTCCCACTCATTAGCAAGGTTTTATTAGTTAGCAACATGTCCCTTGGCAACCACAATAGGCATAGTATAGCTATATATCTCCATCCCAACCATAAAATCCTCTAAGTAAAACCTTCATATCCAACCCAAACTAGATTATCACACAACCAAATGTACAATTTCAAGTACATCCTAATCCACATATGCATATTCTTGGTTCATTTCCCAACCAAACCAATATACACCAACATATATCTCCATCATAACCTAATCAAAGTTTTCTAATTTTGACCTCCTAACCATCTACCAAAACCAATATTCTCCCTCAAACTAATGTTCCTTATAGTTTCCTATCCCAATAATTGTAACAAATGAAGGATGCAATTGTTACCATTCAGGATGGGAAATAGATGAAAAAGTTTAAGTTGTATGATGTGTGTTCTTATCCATTCAACATGGGTTAGTTGTAGATACCATTTTCTCCATGATATGAACCACCAAAATTTGACAAATACAAAGGGAAAGGTGACCTTAAGGCCCATTTAACCAGGTTCTTTGTTGCATGTCAACTAGTGGCATATAGTGATATACACCTTTTGTTATTGTTTCCAAGGAGCTTGGATGGACAAGCCTTGGAGTGGTTTTTAAAGTCACTCAAGAATTTAGTAACAAATTTTCATGATCTTTATGATAAGTTTGTACAACACTTTTCCTATAATCTTGAACATGATATTTCATTGGTTTACTTAACACAAATAAAACAAAAGGCTAGTGAGAGTTTTGCAAGTTATCTACAGTAATGGAGAGCCCTTGTAAATTGATTTAACCATAGTTTAATAGATAAATAGTTAGCCACTATGTTTATTAAAAAATTTTAAAGTGAGATAGCTTATCATCTAGAAGTACAATGTGCACATACTTTGAAGGTGATTATCAACAAAGTCTTATTGATTAATTGAGCCCTTATTAATAAAGGGATCATCAATCTTACATCAATTAATTAGAATCAAGCTACCAATCAAGGAAGTGTCCAAAATTAACAACCAATCCAAGTACATGTATTACAACTAGCATAGGCAAATAACTAAGATAGACCAAAGAAATTCAACCATAATAGGAATGTTGTGGGTAATGGAGTAACACAGTCACATCATGTGTAAACAATGCAAACATTGTCTACACCACCTTTTTATCTTACTCCTACCCAAAAACCTCTCCAACCAACATTGTAAGCATAATAAACAAGACTTGTATAATAAATGCAACAACCTTTACCATTACAAACCCCTCCTGCAAGGAGAACTGTGCCTACTCATCATGTATTTAGTGACCTACGAGAGCTTATTGATTCTATATTTTAAAAACTTGCCACTATTAATATGATTAGTTAGCCTATACCAAAACATTATCCATAAGGCATTCCTTATCCTGATTGGTATCATGAAAATGAATTTTGTGAATATCATTAGGTCAATGGGCATAATCTACAAAGATGTGTGAAAATAATGCATTTGGTTGAGAATATGTTGGAAAATGGGGAGATAAAATTAGATAATGGTGCTTCCACCTCTAATCAAACTCTTAAAATTTATCAAAACCCCTTTCCCCAATATAACACATAGTAGAAGCATAACAATCAAAAATAATAATAACAATACTGGCCAGTACAACAACAAAATCAATAGTATAAAAATCAAAGGCCAAACTAGTAGAATTAGTATAATTAATAATAGAACCCACAATATCAGAACAATAAACAAAACTAAGGTTAGAATGGTAACAACCAACAAACCTACCATGCAGTTACACATGACTACAACAAAGTTATAGGTCATATTGTAGGGGGTAGTGTTAATACCATATCCATTAATCCTAAATGGAGCACTAATATATTTTTACCATTTCTAAGTAATACCACTCAACCAAATTACATGGATATTCATTCTTTGACTTGGGACTACACACAGGAAAACCAACAAATTGGGACTCCCACTTTTGGACCATATACTGATAGCTCACCCTTACCACATGGCCACATACAAGTTCATCGATAATCAAGACTTGTCTTATCTATTCCCAAACCATTCTCAACATTTGTTAGCATTTATGGTCCAACATCTAATCTCAATTGTGTAATCACAACTTATAGGTCAAAGATTACTATCCTAGGTCCACAACCATCTGGCACATTGCCTATTATCCAACCAACCATTTAGCCCCAAAATAAAACATTCACCATTGACCAAGAAAAGAAGTTTTATATTATGAAACAATTATAGAAGACACCAGCACACATTTCTATTTTAGATTTGTTGTGAATGTCAACAATCCACAAGAACATTTTGAATGATTTTTAACCTAATCCACTATTGCTAGTGACATATCCCCTGATAAATTTCAAGCTTTGGTTGGACACCTAACTCTAGCCCAGCAAGTCACATTTAACCAAAGTTATATGCATTCCATTGGTCCACTCCATAATAATACATTATACATAGAAGTTTATATAAAGCATCATAAATTGAAATGCTTCATTATAGATAATGGATCAAGCCTCAACATAGTGTCTCTAAAGATCATCAAAATTATTGGGTACACAATGGAAAATCTCTAGGCATAAATGATAACTATCAAAGCCTATGATCACTAGGAAAGAGAATCATAAGGCACCATTAGCTTACTTGTTATCATTGGCCCTTTAACCCATGATACACTTTTCTATGTGCTTGATCTTCAATTATCATATAATATGTTTCTAGGTATGTCTTAGTTACATGATATTCATTTAGTTCTATCAACGTTGGACCAATGTATCAAGTTCTCCCACTTAGGGATGGAAGTGAATATTCCATGAGATTTACACTCATATGAGCACTACAAAGATCTTGAGGCCAAAATTCAAATCTATAATTACCAATACAACATGAATCCAAGTTCCAAGTATGATAAAATAAAGGCCATACTTATTTATCATCCATAAGATAATTTCATAGATCCTAATACCTTGGATTCCCTTTCCCACATGCTACCTCTTAAAGCTTCAAATCATTTCACCATTTCAGATAATGGCCCAAGGGAGTATGTGACCCATAATACCTTCCATATTTCCAATCTTCCTCAAAATTCAAATACCTTTGGGAGACCAAAAAATACCCCACACATAAATTGGCAACAAAAAAACAAAGATAAGGGACCTGTCATGTTTGTACCAACATCTAGCCTATAAGTAGACCCTCTTGAAGGGGATGAATCATGGTTGTATAATGACAACAAAGCTTATTTTTCTAAAAGTACAAAGTATCATATTCCCAATAGTATTTTGGAGCATCAAGATTATGAAGGAAGAGGCCTCAAATCAAATCAATAAGGAGCCATTGAGCCAATTTCCATGACTAAGTATAAAAGACCCTATGGACTTGGATTTAAATTGCCTGGGGGTGACCCCACATATCTTATTTGATTTCCATCACTAGTGGTTAGTGATGATGATGTCGATAGTTAAGTAAAGTCCAATCATAGCCTCACCTTTGATGACCTAGCTAAGACTAACATGATTGATAATAATTTCATATATACTCTTACCCTAATATTTTTTCATAACCTATTAGAATTATACTATCCCCAACTGATAGATTGGAACCAACAGGAATCCAAATTGTCAATTGATGAGTTTTAGAATGATTAGGTATTCTATGACTTTTTAGGCCTTAGAGATAATGTTTTGTTGGGAGATCATAAATCAAGATTCGCAATTACATTAAATCTTGAAGCCTATTTTGGAGAGTGGGTGAACACCCTTAGCCAAAAATAAATAAATAAAACATTGAGGTCCCCAAATGAAAACCTCTTTGAGGTGTGTTTTGACTAGGGAAAAAGTAAAGATAAAGGCCAGTCTAGTGGTGAGAGCCTATTTTAAGTGTTGTTGGATGAGGGTGTTCATTCTTCTCTGATTTTAGACTAAGAGACCAGCAATGATAAACTTGCCTATAGATCCAAGTTTAGTTTTGCACAAAAATAAGTATTTGATTGAATTATTCAAGAATTTTGACTATTTTTATCACATGGATAGATCTTTTATTAGAGGACTCAGATTAATCATGCCTAGGAGAAGTTGAAGGGAAAGTCCTAACATAGGACCCTAATATAGTCTAACAGTTCAAGTATTTGCCTATTATCCTAGAAGATGGTTTGACCTTTGTAGTCAAAGATACAATAGAGGTAAACATTAGGACTCCATCAGACCCAAAATGGATAAAATTATTTGCATCCTTCACTGAGGAGGAACATGAATTCTTTACATCTTTTTTGAGAGAATTTATAAATATCTTTACATGAACATATTATGATATTCTATGTTTAGAACATACCTTGGTTCTATACCAACTTGTGGTCAATCCTAATGCTAAACTGATAAAACAAAAATTGTGTAAGATGTATCCAATCCATTGACTATTCAAAATTGATATCTAATGTTGTATCTATTATCAAAAATCATAAAGGAATTATAATATGTACTGATTTTTGAGACATCAATAAAGCTTTCCCTAAGGATGACTTTCCATTACCTAATATTGACATGATCATCAAATCCATAGCAGGTTATGAAATGCTTTCACTCATGGATGGTTTCTTAGGATACAACCAAATTAGAATAGCACCAGAAGATTGACATAAAATAGTGTTCACCACTCCATGGGGAACATTTTGTTATTAGGTAATGTCATTTGGTCTTAATAATGTTTTAGATACATATCAAAGGGTCATGACTATCATATTCCATGATAAGATGCATGATATTCTTTAAAACTATGTTGATGACATATTAGGAAAATCCAAGACCATGACCGACCATCCAATAATGTTGCATAAGATATTTGAAAGATTATGGGAGTACAAAGTTTGACTCAATACAAATAAATGTGTATTTGGTGTAACTTTCAAAATATTACATGGCTTTATGATGTCTCATAGAGGCATTGAAGTTGATCCAGCTAAAGTCCATGTTATAACTGAGATGCCACCACCAACAAATTTGAAGCAAATCCATAGTTTGTAATGTAAGATTCAATCAATCTGATGCTTCATCTCTCAGTTAGCAAACAAGTGTCATCCATTTACACATATTTTGAAGAAGGCAGTTGCATTTCACTAGGATGATCACTACCAAATAGCTTTCCAATAACTCAAAGACTATCTCATTAACCCACTTATTTTATTATCTCCTATGTTGGGAAATCCATTCTTGTTATATCTATCAACTATCGATAATGCCTTGGGGGCACTCTTGGATCAACATGATGACCATAGAAAAGAGCATGATGTATACTACCTAAGTTGTACCTTGGTCACATATGAACATAACTATGTACCTATTGAAAAATCTTATCTAGCCATGGTTTTCATAGCTCAAAAACTATGCCATTACATGTTGAATAATAAAACCATGGTCATTTCAAAACTAGATCCACTCAGGTATCTACTATCTAAAACAAATTTACAAGTTAGAATGGCCAAATGGATCATGCTTCTTAGTAAGTTTGACATAGATTATGTCAATCATAAGGTAATTAAGGGACAAGTTCTTGTAGATCAACTTGTTGAATTGCCCCTTGTAGACATATAACCACTCACATTTCAATTTCTTGATGAATCCATAATGATCATCATTGACACACATCTTGAGGAGAAAAACTAGAAGTTTTATTTTGATTGTTCATTCATAGCATATGGATCAATGGTAGGCATCTTATTTATTACACCATAGGGGGATCTAGTCCTTAAGTCATTCAGAATCAGCTTTCCTTATACCAATAACATGGTTGAATATGAAACACTTGTTATAGGGCTTCACTAAGTAGCACAATTGAATATATCTCATCTCAAGGTTTATGGTGATTCCCAGTTAATCATCAATCAGGTCATAGACCATTTCTAGACCAAAGATGACAAGATGGTTCCATATAAAGCCATGGTCGATACCCTAAAGTAACAAATTGCCAACATTTAGTTTGAGTACATACCAAGGGCTAGTAATAGAACTATAGATGTCATGGCTACTATTAGCTCTCTAATTTAAAAAACAAATAAAGATGGAGAGTGTTAGTTCCTCATCAAGAATTTGTTATCACCAGCTCATGAACCTTCGATCATTGAAAAAATTTATGATATTGTTGGTCCTAATTTTATCTAGTACTTAGACCTTTACAACTACCTCCATGACCAAGTTCTACCACTTGACGTATCTCTAAAACAAACTAGATCCTTTATTCACCAGTCCACTCATTATACTCTACTTAGATCTACCCTTTACCACCCTAGTTTTGATGGAACTCTACTTCATTTTTTGACTTTGGTAGAGTTTACACTAGCATTAAGAGAAGTTTATGAAGGACTATATAGAACTCATTAAAGTAGGGTAGTCCTATCCAAAAATCTCTTTCATACTGGTTATTATTATCCCATGATGGATGCAGATGTAGCTGCATATGTAAAGAAGTGTGACAATTGTCAATGGCATGCTAATTTGATTCATGCCCCAACACAAACTTTAAAACTAATGTTTAAACCATAGCCATTTGGTACATGGGGACTTGACCTCATTGGGAAGATCAACCCCACTTCATATGATGGCCATAAACATATCCTTACTAGCACTAAGTATTTCAATAAGTGGGTTGAAGTTATACCTCTCACCTTCTTGACTGGAAAGCAAATTTCCAAATTTATCTTCAACCATCTCATTTGCTGCTACGGTATCCCCTCTAACATTATATCTGATAATGGAGGATCATTCAAGAATAAGGATGTAGACCAGATATGTACCAAATATAACATCACATAACATTTTTATATAGCATATTACCCTCAAGGTAATGGCTAAACCAAAGTATCAAACAAAACCATTATCAATATTCTCAAAAATATTGTCAATGATGTCGATCATGATTGGCACCTATAGATATTCCTTGCCTTTTGGGCATACTATACTAATCATTGTACTCCTAAAGGAGCCACACCATACTCACTTGTTTATGGTACTAAATCCGTCTTTCCCATTGAGGTTGAGTTACCTTCACTATGCATATATTTCAATCATATCCTTGATGATCATGACTATCAAGTAACTCACCTACAAGAGCTAGACCTACTTGATGAGAAATGCATAGTTGCACTCAAAAATCTTTAGGCATATCAAAACCAACTCAAAGGCCACTATAATTAGCATGTTAAGTATAGTACATTTGAATTTGGTGATCTTGTTCTTAAAGAAAACCAAAAATACCATGACTGAGAAGAAGCATAAAGGTAAATTCAAACCCAACTATATAGGGCCTTTCATCATTACTATAGATTATGGATCAAGAGCATACAAGATCAACACACCAAATACAGATGAGCTTCTAGAGATGATGAATATTATTCACCTTAAGTTATACTATACTTGAGTGCTAGGGTGTATTGTTTATAAGGACCATTTTAGTTATGTCATTTTATCACTATTTTTCTTTATATAAATATCATTCTTATTCATCCTCTTCACTATATCCACTTTACATTTATGATCTATCGACCAAATGTGTTCTAAATCCTAGCCCATTTGAGCTTGGGTTTTTTCCATTCATTAGGCATTTTTATCACTGAGAAATATGATCAGTTTCATCAGTTGTTTCAAGTAATTCAGATAGAGATCATATTTTAGAGCAGTATGATAGAAGTTTCAGAAGGTGCATCCTTAATTTTTTATTCCTTTCTTATCACTAGTATTGCTACTAATTTTAACCATATTTGGGAAAATTAGTACCATTCCATTCATCCATGTTGTTGTGTCTTAGTTACAACTACCTATGGGAAAAATAGGGGAAACATTTTTTTTGATCCTTGATGTACCAACTTATCACTTTTTATGCCATACTATGCCTTTTTACCATCTATGTCTATTTTATTTCAATTAGCTGATACACTAGTCAAATTCCTCCACTGTAAAGTTAGAACTATAGTTACTTAAGGTCCTACTCTAGGACTATGTAGGCAACACTTGATACTTGTTGAGTTTAGTTCAATCACCTCCTTATCATTCTCTCACCATTTTGTGAGCAACCTAAGTTTGAATGCTCTCACTATTTTTTGAGCAACCTAAGTTTGAATGCTCTCACCATTTTGTGATCAACCTAACTTTGAATGCTCTTAACATTTTTTGATCTTGAACAATTTAGTGTCTTGTCATTCTTGATTGAGTTGAGATACTTCAAAAAATTCTAAATACATTTGTAAAATCATTAGAAAAACCAAAGACATTGATAATTTATTTGCCTTAAAGATTTTGGGAACTCTTACTAAGTTGTAAGCAAACCATTTAGCACTTAGTTTTCCCCATCCTTTTTAGCCTTTTATCTCACACACTTGCCATTTTTAAAGACCATTCCTATTATTATATCACATCAATTATATTTGTTTTCATCAGTTCTCACATTCTTCCCATTCCCTGGGAGAACTACATTTGGCCTGAAGTTTTTTACTAGATATTACATCCATGAAACTATGTAGGTAGTGTCCACTTGCCCAGTGCACATGGAGACAACTCAACCACCCCCTTCATTTTTATTTTATTCCCCTATTTTGTGTGTTTATTAAGTTGTCACCTATTTTCTAGGGGAAATGTTCTTATGGTTTCTATTGCATTGTTAATTTGTTAATTTATACTTATTTTATTTATTTGTCTGCTTATTTGTTTGCTTTCATCACTGTTGCTTTAATTTAGTTTATGTGTGTTCATTGGGTTATTCCTTGCCCACACTTATACTCAAATCCATCCATATTCATATGTTTACATTTTCATCATGGTTTCTATCATTGATGTATTATTTTTTATTGAGAATTGGATTATGGGAGTCAGTCCTTATGCATATTTTGGCCAATTCCTCATGATGTTATACCATGATGACTACCAACATGTACTATAACAAACCTAAACTTTAAGAAGTATATTAGACAATGGTGGCATCAACATCTCTTTGGCACTGACATCCTGATTCAATCCTAATCATATCCCAAATAGAGTAATTAACCATGAAAGAATTTCAACCTTTATTAGTTTAGATGAGCATCTCCCTACTAGTAGGTTGTTCTAATTCATCATTACCCTCTGTGTTAAGTTATCATCATCCTGAGCCAATTTTATCATGTTTTCCATAATCAAGGTCCAATGATTATAACTGCCTATGGGTAAATCATTGTGCACTGTCCCACCTACATTTCTCAATGATTATAACTACCTTTGGGAAAATCATTATGTTCTAACCATTTTACTTTTTCTACCAATAAAAGGACACATTGTTATCTTGTTTGTTTGTCTTAGCTGGGGCATCTCCATCTTCTTAATGATTATAACCACCTTTGGACAAATCATTGTGTTATCATACCATGTTGCCACTATCGGGGTATAATGCTTATAACCACATTTGAGCAAACCATTGTACACTATAACACTTGCATTCTCAATGATTTTGATTACTTTTTAAAAATCATTATGTTTTCACCCCATCATCTTTCCTTTCTTTGGTCCCCTCATTTCAGTTCTTATTAAGGGACTGTTTGCCAACCTACTTGTGCCAAATTTTCCTTCGAGGGGGAAATCATCATATAATTAGTTTATCATCATTACAGTTGTAGGCATACAGGACCTTTTCATTATTTGAGAATACATTATTATGTTTATATCTTGAAATGCCTTTCCAAATAGGGGTAAAGTATAGACACCTAAATCTATCCACTAATGACTTTTAATCGGGCTTTTGACCAATTTCCACCAAAATGTACAATTTGGCCTAAAAACACTAAAGCACATTAAATGAGTTGAAATTGATATATTCAAGTTCTAATTTTGGCTAGAGTATCATTAAATGGGGCATTTCAATTTATGGTCCAACTATCTTTGATCAAATCATTTCGAGTCAAAATGCCAATTTTACACCTAAGTGCTCTGGATTGCTTTTTTATATCAAATTTATTGTATGGGACATGTTTCTTTTTTAATGGATCCAATGCTAATCCAGTCAAATTTTGAACTAATAACAAGGCATTCTAATCAATTTGAGTAATTTTTGCACAAAGTGCTTAATCATGGTTAAGAGTTAATTAATCCAAATCAAGGCCTAATTAATAATTGTTAAAAACTTCTTTTTGAAAATAAATATTGAATATCTATATCATCAGGTGACCTCATTTCTTGGGAAGACATATCTAGGCCATAAATGCCAAAAGTATTAGGATTATGGGTTTCCCATGCCTCTTTATTACCTCCCATGCCTCATTAATGTCCCTTTTTCCAAAGTCATGTTGAGGATAATTATGTATTTTAATTAAATAATTCAATTAATACATGACCACACATATTAATCTTGAGATGGATGATCATGGTTGATTCTAGTCATTCTTGAAAATCTATAAATAGAGAGGCCATGGACATCATTTTTAAGCTTAATTTGTGCAAAGTTATAATGCAAGATTGATTCCAAAAGCTTCATGAAAACTAGTGTTACCATTTCAAATTGATTCCAAGCCAAGATAAAGCTAAAAGTGCCAACAAGAGATGGAGGTGTCCAATCTTCCATTGCCAAGGACTTCATGAGCACAAAACCAAGCAAACCACTACTACAAAGGCATTTAGAGCATCTAAGGAAGGTGAAGGAATTCTTGTTTTTCTTTACTTTTTAGTTACATTTGTCATTTATTTTTATTACTAAGCTCACCCTAGTAACTGTGCATGAAGATGTTAGTTTAGTGTGTTTTTGATTTGGTTTCATTCACTAACACGATACTAATTTCATATTCTTAGTCAAATTCTTAGTTCACACAATACCAAGCTTATACTTCAACAAACCACTTGTTTGGCACCAAGAATTTTATTTTCATAGAAGAGACCTAAGAAACTTCCCATTTGATCTAGGAAGAAGGTATGTTTATTTTTAGTTGCATACAATAGGTTGTTTCAATTTACCCTAAGTGCTTAGAGCACATGTGTGTGTTTGGTTTATTTATTGTGTGTCCTTTGCTTTGTGTGGTAGAGGTAGTCATTAGTTTCCTATTTTGATCAAAGGTTTATGGTCAATGGTCAAAGTTATCTTATTTGTCTCAGTCCCTAGATGACTCTATAATCCCAATGGACTAATAAGGCTACGAGTCTAGTTAGTATAGAAGGCATACTACCCCTATGAGTCACCAATTTGTTGACCAAATTTGACTTTTAGGTCAAATTGGGTCACCCTAGTAAAAAAATTATTTTGAGGCCTATAAGGGGGTATAATTTATTTTCATGAGATGTTTTATAGGTCATTTTATGTCAATTAATGTTTTACTAGCTTTGGTCAATTAGTTTCTAGGTCCATTTACAATTTTAGGTCATTTTAAGGGTCAAAATAATACATTTAATGTTTTGTATAGGTTTTTTTGGGAAATATGAAAGTTTATAAACATTATTTAATGTCCCATGTGTCATTATAAGTCTTAATAAATTGACATAACTAAAAATATTATAGGTTATTTAGAGAAAATTCAATTTTCCTAAAGAAATGGAAGCAAATGGCACTTGTACGACCTCCTTGGGAGGTGTTCCACATGGGAAATGGTGAAAAGTGTCTCTTTAGATTTCCCAAACTCATATACATTCTTTAATTTATCTAGAGTGACATTTTTGGCCCAAAAACATTCTACTGCATTTTGCCCTTCTTGGTAGAATGAAGTGAGACTCAAGTTCTTGCTTGGTAAGGTCAGCACAAGTTGTTTGAAGTCAAACACTTCTGTGAGGTGATAGTAGACTCAAAGAGATCTATTTTCATAGAAATAAGTTTATGTTTTTTCAACCATGATTTATGAACCATCCATTTTAAGTTTAGATTCAAAATTTACCTGCTAATTTGTGTACCTTGTCAATTTTTTCTTGATTTGAATAGCTCCATACAAACTCGTTTCTCATACTTGGTCCAAAGAATTTTTACTTCATTATCCAATTTTCACCACACTTTGTTTCATGTTTCATTTTTCATGAGGTTTTGATGTGCTTATCATCTCACTTTGTAAGATGAAACCACCATGAGCATTTTTAGTTAGTTTTCGACTTAAAAGAGCTTGAATTTCATCAAGTGGTTTCATTTGAATGTGAAATGGTGTCTTAAATGTTTTAATGCCATTATTTACCCTTCCTTAAATGTTTTGGTCTCACAAACCCATATTTTGATATTAAACCCATATCTTCACCATACTAGAACATTCATTTAACATGTTGCCTTCCTTATTCTAGGTGTTTGCAGATGATTTCCATGTTGAACGGAATGTTTGAAGATTGTTTTAAGAATTATTTGTTTTCAGTAATCTATTTGGAATATTAGAGATGAGGTCTTTTGGTCCATCTTTTTCCTCTTTTCTACACTCACTTCACATACATACAACCAACACATCTACAGCTTTCATGATGACATCATTAGTACCTTGGTATTGGCTTTAATCATTGTGATATATGAAAAAGTTCATTTAAAGGTTCTAAGGGGTTATTATAGGCCTTAGACCCTTGAAATAAAATTAACAATGTAATAAACTCATTCCAAGACAACTAGGGAAGCTTGGTCCTAATGTATGGTTTTGCCCACCTATAGGTGGCTTGACAAAGACACGAGGATTTCTTGTTTGATGAATCTGAAGCTTGGTAATATATTCCTTCAAATTCATTTCATATACAAACCTCATAACAAACCATTATTTAATTGAAGATCTTAATGGCATTATAAGCCACTTCAAAGGTTGAGATGGTTGTGTTTAGAGACATAGTCCCTAAAGGATTAAAATAGAGGCCTAATATATTTTGGTGGAGACCATTCAATAAGTATTCAAGAAACTTTAAAGTAAAATGTTAAATTGCATACCCTACATGGAGAAAAGACTATAATAAGTTTGGGAAGAGGATGGTAAGAGGAAGAGGATATTTTGAGTTCTTAAAGTTTCCTTTAAAACACTAATTTCATTCAGTGTTATCTACAGCCATATGAGTCAAGTTTACCTACAGAACCAATGAAATGAGTTCCAATGCATAATAATAAGGTGGGATGGTTAAGTTTCACAAAAATACATATTATTTACAAAATAATCAATTAATATCTCTTCCAAAGGATGGAATCAACAATTCAATACAAGGTGGAATTTGAATAACTCATTATTACCCTAGAAGACATTGAAATCATGCAATAATGTGTATAGTTTGAGAGTTTGAATGACCTTTTGATATCCTAAGAGAAAATAAATCACACTCTAATGGATAAGGTAATTTAATAAATTTAATGGTAATAATAATTGCATGGATACCATCATTTTTATTTTATTCATAGTTTATGTTTGTTCCTAGGTGTCCTCTATATGAAAAGTGTCCATCTACAACAAACAGGGCAAATAGTGGAGTGAACTTGGTGCATTAGTAGTGTTTTTGACCAATCCAATGGTGAATTCATAGATGATCAATATTAATGGACTATAAATATTCCATAGTGATCTTCAACATCATGAATATGCTCAATGACATCTCATAATCATCTATAGTAATCAAGAGATAGGGGTGTCTCAGTCATGGTATAAAAGAGCCCAATTTGATGTTTCCAAAATGTATTTGAGTAACACAAGTAAGGTTAAAATGATGAGATGTATTGAAAACACATTCATGAATATCATAATAACTTTAATGAGTTATAAATTATGTTCAAAATATTATACACCTCCTTAGAAAACTACGAGCATCTATAACCAATGTTTGACTCTGTGTTGGTAGTGACTGATACAGGGTACCTAGGTAATGGTCTACACTGCCCAAGGTGAACAAATGGGCCAAAATCCTTATTAAATGGTTAGGGAAAAATAAGTAATAGTAATTAAATAGTTATCTCAACCTAAATCATACAATTATGCACCTACAAGGGTCAATAAGCATGTGTCTCAATCAACTGGGGTTAATCCAAATAGGGTTTCTTAGTCCCAGGTAGAAAAGAGTAACTTGTAAGCTAGAATATGATTTGTGTGTCTAGGAACTTGAATTTTTTTGGTAATAATAAACTTTATAATATTTTAAAAAACTATATCATTAGTCCTGAGGGTTCATCAACATCTACAAAATCCATTGTTAGGGAGAAAACATAGTGAATTGTATGACTATTGTTGAAGGATTTAGAAACCTAAAAAGGAAGCTTGAAATAGGGAATAGAGGATGGAGACACATATATAAGGAAAATGAAGTATATAACCTTTTTATTATGGAAAAAAATATATAAATAATCAAATGAAGGACTCAAATCAAGTAAAACATAGTCTACTCTTGGAACCCTACCCTTTCTTGCTTCTTTAGAAGTTTGTATGGAATTTGGAAGGTTATAAGGTCATATGACCTAGTTAGGAGCTTATTTTTTGTAAAAATAATCATTTAAACTTAGATAACCCTCTATAATGGATATTTTTTATATAAAATAGGGGAAGTGCCCCGTGTTTTGTCTTAGATGGGGGGCTCTTCCCCCTTGCATAAACCCTACAGATTTAGGAGAATATAATAAAAATGTGAACCAAAAGTTAAATAAACCTTGAAATAAGGTTTTTGAAGTTGAAAAATACATATAAAAACATGGTAAACTAAGCAAGAGGGGTTAAAACACAATAGGACAAATCTAACACACCAAGGTTAAAGATAGGCCTATTAGGCAAAGTGCAAGTCTAAGGCCAAAATAAGAAAGCAATACCATTTATACTTTGAAGTAAGATTTATAAGCTATTGAAACATTTGTATGGGGTGACCATAGGTGTTTTTGAGCTATCAGTTTGAAAATAAAACTATCAAAGTTTATTTTGAGACTTGAAGTTACTGTCAAACGTAAAGGCTTTACGGAGACCTAGAGTCATTAGGAGGTCCACCATCACTTATGACTTATGGTGGGTATTCCAAATGATTAAGACTCAATTTTTAGGCCACTATAGAGGTTTTTCATCTCCTATATTGTATATTAAACTAAGATAAGTCCATTTTTGGCTAAGAAACCAACTCAAGCTTACAAGAAGGAGAGAGACAAGTTAGATAGGCCATCTTTTGAATCTCATATCTTTCATGAGGATATGCATGGGAGCCATATGTTTTATGGAATTTACTATGGGTTTTTAAGGCCAAAATTTTTAAATTTTTATAAAGGTTGGACATCCAAAATTTATGAACCAACCTTAAGATCAAAAATAGGCCTAAAACACTACTAAACCCTCCCCCATGACTAGTTTGTCAAAATGTAGTTGAATAGCTATCCAAATTGCATATTTAGACCATTATACCTATTTTAACTTGTAAAATACTCCTCGAGGCTACTTCAAACCAAGATGAGTTGTACGTACTTGTACAGATGGGGGAAAAATAGGGTTTTTCTCAATATTTTGTATCTTATGCAAGATTTTGGAGGAGTTTGAACATGAAACCAAAATTGTGTGAAATATTAAGACCTGATATAACTATTAATATTAATTTAATTCCATTAAAAAACTCTTAATCACCCCAAATAGGTGACTCAACTTAGCTATTCAAATATGCCATATTGGGCAAGCTAGTAAAGAAGATGAAATACTTCAAATGAGCTCATTTTAAGGTGTGTCTGATTCTTATAAGGACATTTAGGTTATTTTAAGGTGGAATAAACTTCCTCCAATTGATTTTAATGTACAATTTATTCTAATTTTGAGGCTAAATGTGTAGGGTGCATGTAAGGGCAATTTTCTAGACATCAGATGATGATGATGGCTCTTTTCTAGAGGTTTTTATAGGAATAGGCATGAAACCAATGCATAGAGAGACATTTATGATGTCCCTAAATTTCATTCCAATCATCATACCTTTTCCTCATTAGTTACAAGATTTTCAAAATATCCAAATCATGAAGGTAGTTTTTCTGTGCAAAAAGAGTTTTGTGCCACTTTTCATAACTTTGATGACATGAGTTGACATTTTTACTTCACGAACTTGAATTTTTTGACCCATAAATTCTTATCATGCATGAATAACTTATTTTATTAGTTTGAAAAGTTTCCTTATGACCCTTATACTTCTCTCTCTCTCTCTCTCTCTCTCTCTCTCTCTCTCTCTCTCTCTCTCTCTCTCTCTCTCTCTCTCTCTCTCTCTCTCTCTCTCTCTCTCTCTCTCTCTCTCTCTCTCTCTCTCTCTCTCTCTCTCTCTCTCTCTCTCTCTCTCTCTCTCTCTCTCAAGCTCTATAAAAGTTAGCCATTTTGGCCATTATATTCTATGCTTCACCTGAGTATGGTGAAGCCATCCTTATTTTTATACCTTTTTATCAGTAAAATTACTAAGTTTTACCTCTTATACAACTATTCATAGTGTTTTTAATTTGAGTGATTGATTTCTCTTAAGTGACAGTCTTGTTTCATTAACATGTTAGTTCATTCTTGCAACCTATTTTCAGTTGGAAAACTTCTTCTTGCAGAGCATGTGAAGTGTTTTGGGATATTTCAAGGATTAATTGAGTTTGTCTCTTCATCAATTCCATGCATGGCCTATTTTTTAGTCCTCCTAGCCTATATTTTCATCTTAACCTCACAATGTAACATTGATGTGAGAAGTTATAGATTGTAAGAGTGTATGTTTGGTTTGTTTCTTGGTCTCAAGTATAATATGCATATCGTTGGATGTCATCTAGTAAATTTGTGTATCACCTCCATTATTTTAGATTTACTTTTAGTTTTTTAATCCCTTTTCACCCCCTAAGTTTAGTTTTAGGTTGAATCCTAATTGGTACATCAAGGGAGCTAGCCCTATCTAGAGACTCCCTTCATTCCTTAGGTTGCCCACAAGCCTAGAGGTGATTCCATTATGCCATTTGGATGAGGATAACTTTGCATCTCTTCAAGGTGTTAAAATACAAGTGACAATAGTTTCCTTGTATCTATAACCTCTAATAATTTTTGAATATCTCAATCAATCCTATCATATCTATCTCTATGTGCCATTTCCTTAAAATAAAAATCTTATACACATTTTACCTAAAAATCATGCTAGAAGATGTTTATATCTAGTTTATACCCACACTTTCAAATGAAAATAATAATAATAAGCTATAAATACTAAATCTTTACTCTGATACCAAATGTTGTATTCATACTTAGTGATCTCAATTAATTGATTCTTTATACCACACAACCTTGAAAGTACACAATCCAATCAAAATGTAACCACAACAACTTATATCTTTATTGATTTCAATCTTAGTAAAATACAAGTCACATACACATTCATAGAAATTTCATAGATAAAATGTGTTACTACATCAATTCCTCAAATATCTACTTGTTAACTCATAGTATCTTCAAGTATATTTATGTATTTAAATAGTCACTATTATCTATCCTTAAGATCTCTGAAATGTGTTTTTAAGAACGAGTCTAGGGGCATGCTTATAGATGCATAATAACTAAACTTTCATACATTAAGTGCTTAGGAAACCACTAAAAAATTAGATGTTTAACACAATCTCAAGGACAACACATCACAATATATAATATCTCATATTAACAAAACTCTATTCACTATAACACATCACATGTAATTTTTTGTCCCCTTTTTCTAAATAATTCCAACCTACACAAAAATAAATAACTAAATAGATGAGAATTATACCCTTTTGATTTCTATTATATCACTAGGAACATTAGATGTATCCATAAAATATGTTTTTTAATTAATAGGTACAATAACCTCCAATGAACATGTTGGCTTACCACAATCCTCATATATGTTGTGAATCTTATCACATTATCATAAGTTTCCAAATGGATCTAGAATTGATGGTAACATTATACCAAATCTATAAGCTTTTAAATAAAAGAAATAATTCTATATTAGATCCTATAGTCAATTATATGATTCAAACTTACCATAAGTTATTATAGTACTTATACAGTGAAAATATAGCTCCTTCATGAACTTTAAACCAACTATTTGATTTCACAAAAAAGAATTGGACTGTGTGATTACTCTAATGAATTATTTGATACTCCGAAAGATACCCAATTTTATTTAGAAATTCTTCATAAATATTTTATTTATTGAAATTTTTAAAAAACCTTACAACCTTCTCATGTAAAGCTTCACAAGTTTATTCAAATGAAGATTATAATTGTGTGCATCAATTGAATTTGAAAGAACTTATAAATAAATATTATATATAATCATAAACTTTCAAAAAACTAGACTTATCTAGATTTCCTAATCTACCAAAAAAAATTTTAACACAGGATTATAAGTGAAACTAGATTCTGCTACATCACCAACCACTCCTTATTGAGTGGCTGAACATTTCCTATGTTCCAACACTATAAAGAGATATCAAATTTCACATAGTTCTCCCATTTAGGTGTGTGTTTTGACATAGCATGATAATGATAGAATGAAATGAAATATATGGATTTCAATTCTTGACATCATCCAAACTTGACATGTGTTTTTACATAAACTTGGCTATAAGGATGCTCCTTTGAGAGTTTTTAATATGTGTATCCATTTATGATAACATCTCAATAGAGTGCTAAATATTTTTTTAATGTGATTGTAAATAAAGGACTAGATGACAACATGAATATGTCCTTAGGATTTATTTCTATTTATATATGAATCTTTGACATTTATTATTATGATAACCAATGAAATTTATATAGGCCAACCTAAAAGATATTTCCTAATGTAAAAAGTAATTGTTTTGTACTTGGACACTACCGATAGAGACATATACTGATGAGCAACCAAAAGTATATTATAATTGATGGCATTATCTTGGGTGTGAAAATTAGTGATTTAGATATGGTGATAGTTTATGTAGGATTCTAGAAGGTTTTTGTGTAAAATATGGTGATCATGAATATGTGTATCTGATAAATGGGGTTAGCCAAGATAATGTGTGGGTAGATAGGTAGGATAACATGTGCACAAGAGTCAAATGTGTACGTAATGTGTTAGTATATCAAAGTGATCAAAAATTAATGTTTACAAGTGTCTAATACCAAATTTTGGTATATACACATGTTTTTTCATTGCAATGTTATTATCATTTTTTTTGTGCATATCAATAATTGACTAAAATTAGCATCTTATTGGTGTATTTTATTTTATTTTGGGCCCTATATACCCCTATGCTTGTCTCATCATGAAATATATAACATTTATAAACCTTCATATATATAAAATATTTATCTCATAATACTATCAGATAGTCCTATAATTTTTTAGATCTCTATTTCTAGGATATGGTTCATCTTAACATTTATCAAAACATTTTGATAATTGTATACCACTTTTAGAATAGTTTGATAATGGTCATAATAGTTGTGGACCCTCGAGTTTCTATCCTTATCTTCATCATGTTATGTCCTTAATTTTTGGTTTTCTCACTTTCAAAAGATATGTTTTCACATTTATAAGTCCTTAATTTGAAATCAATAAGTCTCTACATAAAAATTCATCCTAATGCATCATGGGCCTCTCATAAATGCATCATATACTCATGCAATTACAAAGATAAAATTTAAGGATTTCCTTTAATCTATTGTTACTATATTTTATTTTTATTAATAGGTTATTATTTCATAATTGTACCAAAATAAGGACTAGAGAAAAGTGTGTAGATCTACTAATTATTTAGATATCATTTCATAAGGATCAAGGTTGGGACTCGCATATAAATGAGATAGATTGTTGACTTATAAGAGCATTGGTTTAAAAATTTCAAAGAATATGTGACTAAATATATACACATAATATTTTTAACTTTGATTGATTACTAACACTTTGTATCTTGTAAGAACCCATTGAGTCTCAATCTCTATGAGTGCATGCCTTGAGGGGTGCACCAAGAAAGAGTTGGGTAGACCATTGGTGCTTCATAGGATTGTTGTCCTTATTACCACTTGCCATCTACACACTAATATCTTAAAACCATGTATCCTAAGCTTATTCTTCTCATCCTTACCCATTATAGTCATTTTCCATGTTTTATCCTCCTTTTCTTGCCTAAATTCCCTTTTGGATTGTTAGCTATACTAGGTCAACCAAGGTCGACCCTATACAGTCTAGGGGTTTTTTTTCACTTTTTGGGTTAGTTAGCCTTTTGACTTACCTAGCTTAGACTTAGTGAATTATCCCTAGAAACATATAGTGTCAATCAAGTTGACCCTATGTAGTTGACATTTTTGGGAGGATTTAGGGAAAGATCCACCTATATATATATATATATATATATATATATATATATATATATGTTTGTTCACACTTATTCTTCTTCACTTTTATTCTTAAAAATGGTTATAAATGAACTTATATATATATATATATATATATATATATATATATATATGTTTGTTCACACTTATTCTTCTTCACTTTTATTCTTAAAAATGGTTATATATATATATATATATATATAAGTTCATTTATAACCATTTTTAAGAATAAAAGTGAAGAAGAATAAGTGTGAACAAACATCTACTTATTGACCATTCTAATTGAGGAATAAAGATTAGGGTTCCATACTTTTTTTGGAGATACATATATTTTCTTATGGAGAAGTATTTTAGATGCATAGATAGGTTATGTAGCCTAGAGCTGATTTATCTTTGTTATCCTTACATACCACAAAAATCTCTTACAAAGAACCTAGGCTAAGGGATAAATTGAAGCTTGATGGGTTTATCTTCAAGGTAAGTATTCTTAACATTATTTCTTCTTTGTAAGAGTAGATAGATAATGTAGTAATGCTTCTTTCTTATATGTATTATGATTATGTATACATTGATGAGTATATGTCTTATATGTATGTTTACTTTAGTTGTTTTTTTTCTAACCCCCACTTTGTGCCACAACCTTTGGTGTACACTAGATTAGATTTACTTTCTTGTTTATTAGAATAGTTGAATATTAAACCTAAGACTCTTTAGGGTTGTTATGATTATATTCGACTATAGGATTTGAAACCCTACCTCACATGGTATATTGTGACAATTGATCCCCTAATTAGGTCTAGAAGATACCCATATTGGTCATGCTCTTCTTAACAAATATATCTCCAATTAGAAGTGTAGGTATGCTCTGTATTTTCTAAGCCAACATTGATTTATAGACATGATGCATTTATGATGGCATACATTATACAGAACCCAATGTGAATCCTATCACACCATTGGTTGGATTATCTTCATGTTTCCATTTTTGTTTGCTTTATTATTAACATTAGCTTCACTTTAGTTTCACATTCATATTACATTCTAGTGAACCTGACATGAAACTAACTCTTGTATGATTTATTTCACTTTATTTCATTATTTTTAGCATTATTTTTATCATATATCTATCATATTAGATTGACTATATCAACCCAATTCTAATCTCTGTGTATAATTTTTCAAGAATAGGTAATTGGATCGACTCAAATAACCTATTACATGTTTCCAAACTTCCAAACTTCCAGCTCAAATTAAAAGTTCAAGCCAGTTGACCTATTACACTTTCAAGAATTTATATTTAGCTACTAGGTCAACCTAGTCATCCCTATACATTCTAGGCACTCACCAATAGGATTTTACAAAGACTTATCAACCTAGTTGACCTAATTAGTAGAGTGTTCAAGCATATTCTAATGTTCTTAACTAGTAATCTTTATTATCAGTATCTTTGATCCATCAAGGATCATTTCTATCTCTCTATTTCTTTATTTGACTACCTTTCCTTTCATAATTTGTAGTCTTCAAAACTGCTCCTACATAGTCAACTAGATCAACCCTATCAACCTAGTTCTATGTTCTATGTGTTGTCTGAATAACTGGGTCGACCCTATTCTATATTTTTTGCATATAGTTTCAACACTATACCTTTTATAAAGTTAGAATTAACTTTATATGTTATTAATTAATTCACACTTTCTTTTCTTTTTTCTTACATGCTTAGAATAGTTCACATAGTCTAATTAGATGGATTTAATTAACTATTTAGTTTCACTATTTCTATTTTATGCACATATGACCAAATAACAAAAACTAAGCAAGCATTTTAAAATTTGTATACCCAAGGCCAACCTACTTGGATTTCATCACCAAGGGGGAAGCTGACCTGATACTCTGGTCAAGTATAAAGCATGGTTAATGGTATATTATGGATAAGCACCTGACACCCTTATCATTATGATGTGTGATGTAAGGGGGTAAGACCCAATATAAATCTTGTATCATTGCCACTATATTCTCTTTTATCCCAAACTATCTGAAACCATCCTTAGATTTTTATCTAGTTCATTACTTTGAAACCAACTTCCCATCACATTTAAAATCATTTCCTAATAAACTAATAAAACATCTTAGGTTGACCAATTAGTTAGCTCTTTACTTTCCAAGTTGATTGCTTTCTCTTTTCTTAATTATGTATGTAAAAACTTGCATTAACCAGTATTAGTGCAAGGTTTTTTTTTTGTGTGGCTTAATTGGATCAACCAACATTAATCTAATTGACTGTTTATTTCCCTTCTATACTTCTTTACATTACTTGTAAAAATTATATTGTTTTATTTCAAAATCTATTACAAACTTTATTTTTCTTCCCTATTTATTATATTGGGTTGACCCAATTGACCCTATACCTTTTATATCCTATGTTCACTATACAGGATCAACCCAATCAACCCTATATTGTTTGCAGACCCTTTTCAACCCCTATTTGTTGTACAAGATCAACCCAGTAGACCCTATACTATTTTTTGTCACTTTTTGTTCCCCTTATGTGGTATTCTCATATTGTTTCATCATGATGACATCTGTTTATCCTTCCCTTAATCTAGAATATTGCATAATCAAGGATTTTTATAATGACCTCACTTATTTTATTACTTCCAATGAAACTATCCAATTTCTCCCCTCCTCTTCTCCTAAACGAAAACCACTCACTACATAATGTAACATATTTGAGGTCATTTGTACTAATCCTATTCCCAATACCAATGTTGGGAATCATCCTATCAACACTCATACCCTTACAACCAATGACCACAATCCTCTTGTTACACCCATAACAAGATCATCAAGACTTATCAATTCCAAAAGTAACATGGTTGAAACCACTCAAATTGATAATCTAGATGGTTCTCGATTATTCAAAAACCTTGATGATAATACTATTTATACTCTTAGCAATATTGGTGGATTTATCAAGATTCCTTATTCTTATACCACACTTAATACAACTAATACTAATGTTAGGAATCCTCCACCTACAAAGAATCATCCTTATACCAACACTAACAATTCTCTTCTTATCAACACCAGCACACCTCGTACAAACACCAACCCACCTATTGATAGAACTCAACTTCTTGCACAAATCATATAATATATAAACATCATGAAAACAACTAACACCTCTCAAGTGATGATCGTTCAAAGACATTTATGCAACATGATTAGTCAACTACCTCAAGTCATCATGTCTCAACCAAATTATAAAAATTCCCTCCACCTCTTAGAGATGTCAATGGGAATATCATCCCTCAACCTCCAATGAATAAAAAAATGATTCAACATCTTTAAATGAAAGTTTAACCCCATTCATTACATCCATAGATATTGGAAACATTTCTCCATCTATAACATATAATGGGACTAATTACCCTACTATATTTCTTAAATATTTTAGTAATCTCTATAAGGAATGGATGGAAACTAATACCTTTTGTACCACCAATCTCTCAACCAAAACATTTGTGGGTGATGCACTTAAATGGTACAACCAACTTACTAAACATTCCATCTCACAGCTAGAGGATTTAGTCAATGCTCTAGTTAATGAATTCCAACATGATGACCTTCCTAAAAATGACCTTAGTCATTTCATCAATGCCAAGTAACATCCTAATGAATCTGCTCATACTTTCATGAAATGATAGAAGTATCTTCCTCATAAAGTGGACCATAACATTAATGATGGCACTCTTTTAAAACTATTTTTCACTACTCTTAAACCTCCCCTTCAATATAAAATTTGAATATTTTCACTTAAAACTTTAGAAGAAACCTTCGACCAAGCAAAAAGGTAAGACTTTCTTATGAATCAATTTGAGCCACCTCAAACAACTACTAAATCACCTTTAAAATAATATTCTAATAATAATGATTCATCAAATTTTCCCCAACCTCAAAATGGAGCATCCAATTTAGCCAATTTTAACCCAAGCCACCCTCCTTTGAGTCTAGAACAACTTAATAAGAAATTTCCACCCTCTAAACCCATGAGTTTTGATCCATCCAAACCTCCTCTAAAATGGTACAATCCTTATAAATTTTGTTGGTGGCATGATGTTATAGTTCATTCTCATAAATCTTGTCATGATCTTCACCGATTTATTCTTTCTTCCTTTCTTGGTCTACATTTCAATTTTGATATTCTCATAAAAAAATGTTATCAAGACTATATTCAAGCTTATCAAATTGAATCTCAAAAACAACAATCACATAAACATCAACTACCTAATGATCAAAAATAATCATCTCATACCTATATCTCATCTACTAATTTTATTCAAACCAAAGTTGATCCTTCTTCTGACACCAATATGGAAATCATAGCCAACATGAATAAATTTAAACATATCATTGCATATATTAATCCTAAATCTCTTATGTAACATGAAAAAAGGAGTACTTATTTAAAATTCCTACTTCAATGCATATCATATATTGTCCTTACATGTAATTACCTATTGGATCATCTTATGATGCCCACTCTTATTTTACAATGCATAATAACAAACACATTCAGCTTCAAGAAACCTTTCAAGACTTATAGACTTGTATTTCACATGCTCATATTTGATACAGACATTATCATAGATATTAGTTATTTTTTTATCTTATGTTTATTTATTTTTGTGTATTTTTATTATTTTTATTTCTTTTTTCTATAAGCATCATTGCCTTCTTTTAGGTTCTTTGGTTTTATTTCACATTACATTTGGAATTTGCTTTTAATTTTTATCCTCATATATTTCCTTTTATATTTTGTTGTGTTATTATTTGCCTTAGTATCTTTATGAATATTTTTTATATTATTTAGAATTTATTCCCATGGGTTTCTCTTTTGTGAGTTTGTAGTATAAGACCATGGCTAGGAATTGTCCCTCCTCACAAAATACCACCTTTGCTTCTTTTCTCATTTTATTGTTTCACATTTCATTTTTTATCACCCTCATGGGTTTCTCTTTTATGAGTTGCAATTTAAGACCATGGATAAGACTCAGCCCTCCTCATAAAGTTATAATTTTGTCATTTTTCTAGAAAATGCTTTTTATCCTTGTTCCCAGCTTTAGTTTTTTCTTCTTTTTATAGATAGAATTTGTACAACAATCTATAGTAGCATGTTTTCCTACATTTCCCTCATTACTATGATAAGGAATCACACTTTACTATCATTGTATCCCTTTTTATCATTTTTCACATTTTTTGTAATTTGAAGTAATTAAAATTATTCCATGTGTCTTTCCTCTTGATTTCCCCTTTCCTTTCACTCCACATTGGATAAAACAAGGTCAAAGTCAATATAGCACTTTAATTTTACCTAGATCTATGAGACTCTTAGACCCCATACTCTTTGAACTTATCTCTCTTAGAAACCAAGTCTCAAGTATTCAAATTAAATTCATATCTAGCACCCATGTTTGGTTTTCCAATTCCATATGGAGGAGGAATAGAAAAAGCCCTCACGAAAGTTAAAAACCAAATATTTTGAAACAAAAGGCAATGATATACAAAAGTCAACATATAAATATCAAAATTTAAAATCACACCCAAATATGTGATTACAAGCACATCTCCTATCTCTAATCAAATATCAAACTCCATAGTTGGCCTCACATAGAGCCAAGGTCCTTTTGGTATGGTAGGCCAACAGATTGGAATACAAAAATTTAACAAATTATATGGTGCTACCTATTTTCTCATGTAAGTACCCAATCTTCATAGTAAATCAATGGCTCTATAAGGGGTCCTAAGGAATGGGGAATGCATTGTGGGAAGGAAGGTCCATTTTACTTTTCATGTATATAGCCTTCATGGAATGATCTACATATTACATTTGTTGACCTAAGACTTGTGTCGCTAAGAGAAGTTCTTAAAATTCTTTAAGGTTGAAAGTCCTCTTATTTTGACAAACCTAATTTGAGTGTCTTGACTTTGATAAAATGTTTTTATACCTTAGTTTTTCCTTCATTTTCCCCTCCACCCATTTCATTTCATCTCTTGATAGGCAAATTGTGATTAAAATTTTGTTTTCCATCTTCTATTATTCCTTCTTCACTTCCTAAAAACATGCTAACATTACTTTGTTTTAGTTTTATCTATCCTTAGAGAAAAACATGTCTAAATAACTATGGATTACATTCTTAAACCATTTATTTACCACACCACCTCATTTTCATACTAGACATGTCATTAGGTGGTTGTGTTTTCTTACATTGTATCTTAGAAGAAGCACTAAGTTTGAGTTTTCATCCTTTAATGATTTTGATTTTAATTTATCCATCATGTTATCTTTTGATTTTTATAGAATTCACTTATCTTACATATGACATTTGGCATTATTACATGTTTCTATTTATTTATGCCTTCTTCATGTTTGTCTCACATCTTCAATTATATTTCATTTTGCCTATCTTACAGGAGCTTACTTTTCACTTTCTTACATATCTTTCTTCAAGTTATCTTACATTGATATTTCATTTATCATTCATGTTTTACATTCCTTTTTTCCATTTCTATTTTACATACTTTTCAATATTATTAAATTTTTTTTGCAATCATTTATCATTCATTTACACCCATTTGTCATTCTTTAGCCATCATTGTGTCATTACTTTTCCATCATTTTATCATTTATTTGCCCTTGATATTATAACCTTTATTAAACAATCCTATTTTTCCAATTTTTCCTAATACCCTCATATCTTTTCCTTAACTCATTTTACACTACTATATGCCTATATTCCAAAAAATTCAATTTTTGGCTTTTTTTTACACTAATTTCTATAGGTTTACCTAGTGTTCTTCACATTAGACACCTTCACATCTCTTTCAATCTAATTCTTTATCTACAACACTAAGGTAAGTAATGATATGTGTTTTTTAATTATATCCTTTCTTTTATCTTATTTGATGCTTATTGTACTTTACTTAGCATTAGTGTTGTGTGTTATCATTTTCTATTTCTTGAAGCATCATCCCATGTTGCACTTACATGACACATGATGAAATTTGAGTGGGGAATATGTATACACATAATATTTTTAACTTTTATTGATTACTGACACTTTTTATCTTACAATAACTCATCGAGTCTTAATCTCTCTAAGTGCATGCCTTAAGGGGTGTACCGGGAAAGGGGTGGGTAGACCATTGGTGCTTTGTAATATTTTTGTCCCTTTTTCCACTTACCATATACACACTCATCTTCTAAAACCATTTACCATAAGCTTATTCTTCTTAACCTTACCCATTTCATTCGTTTGTCATGCTTTATCCTCCTTTTCTTTCCTTAATTCCCTTTTAGATTGTTAGTTGTACTAGGTCAACTAGGATCGACCCTTAATAACCTAGGGGCATTTTTCACTTTCTAGGTTTGTTAGCCTTTTGGTTGACCCAATTTAAACTTGTTTATTTGTCTCTAAAAACATACAAGGTCAACCAGGTCGATCCTATATAGCCAACATTTTTGGGAGGATTTAGGAAAAGATCTACCTATATATAAAAGTCCATTTCCAACCATTTGTAATAATAGAAGTGAAGAAGAACAAGTACAAATGAACATCTTCTTATTGACCATTCTACTTGAGGAATAAAGGTTAGGGTTCCATACTTTCTTTGGAGATATGGATCTTGTCTTGTGGAGAAGTCTTTTGGATGCATAGATAGGTTGTGTAGCCTAGAGATGATTATTCTTTGTTATCTTTATAGACCACAACAATACCTTACAAATCACCTTTGATAAGGGAAATATTGGGGCTCAATGGGTTCATCATCAAGGTAAGTATTCCTAACTTTATTTCTCCTTTTTAAGAGTAGATAGATAATTTAGTTTTTCTTCTTTCTTTCATGAATTAAGATTTTGTGTACATTGATGTGATTATATGTATTTTATGTATGTTTTGTTTTGTTTCTAACCCCCACTTTGTTATACAAGATTTAGTGTGAAATATATTAGATTTACTTTTCTCATTTATTAGAATAGGTGAATATTAAACCTAGGACCTTTTTAGGGTTGTTGTGTGATTGTGTTAGACTGTAGGCTTTTGAACCCTACCTCACATGGTGTATTGTGACAAGTGATCCCCTAATTGGGTCTATAATATTTACATATTGGTCATGCTCCCACTTAAAAAATATATCCCCAATCAGAAGTGTAGGTATGATCTATCTACTTTGATCTAGGATTGATTTATAGACATGATGTATTTTTTATTATAAACACTAAGGTAGTTACCTAAAAATAAAAACAATATTTTTCACCCTCTTACATGGTGTTTAACCTTAAATTTAGATGGATCAATATAGTATAGGGTTAATAATATATAAATTAATAAACACAAAGGTGATAAATAGATTTATAGAGGCCAATTAATTATAAATTCATATAATCAATATTTTGAATTTTAATTCTAAGATATGCTAAAAATAGTAAATATAACTATCAGTTGGTATTTTAATAAATACAAGACAAGAGTAATTAGAAATTTTATTATGTGTATATATATATAATATGGAATAGGATATAAGTAAACTAGATTTAGATTCTAGATCAATTTTTAGATTTTGTCAATTTCCATTAGGTGGCCTCAAATGCTTGCATCAGATCCAAACATTTACATCATCACATGTATCTAACTTATACATAGGTTTATAGTATGAAATATTGACTAGATATAGATGTATCTACCTACAACCTTATCATTTTATGTTTCCTTTGATCTAGTGTACTGTGATCTTTGTCATATGTTGTCACTCTTTGTCAAATTATCAAACCCTAATTCTTCATCTTCATAGTGACTATGGGAAAAAAGGGTTATTAGGCTTATCGTGTCAAGCTAACCCAAAATACCTCTTTGTCAATGGGTGTTTTATACATATCTACTACTCCAAAGAGAGACTTAGATTGATGTATTTCTCCCCTTATGTGTTATATTATGTGTCACAAGGATGAAATATGTGTAAATTAAGTACATATAATGGCATAACTTATAACTTGGAAAATAGGACTTATGGGTTTCTCCTTTAGTACTTTACACCTATATATGGGTCGTCCCTATGACTGATATTAAAATAAGAAAGAATAAGGAATTTTGTCTCACTTGAATTCTTGATTGAATGCTCTTGGCAAGTTTCCTTATGAGATGTATTAATTTTATAGGTGAGGTTGAATGATTATTAATAATGCATATATATATATATATATATATATATATATATATCAATCCTTTTAGGAAATATATCACATTATATAACTTATTTATACCATAATGACATGTTAAAATTATAAATTTGATGACTTTAGGGTATTAAACACTTAGTTTGGCACATGACACTTGCATCAATGTAGACATTTAGATGGGATGCAAGTGTCTTAGAAGATGGAAAATAGGTATAGGTGTAAAGCTTGTAGAAGATGATAATAATCAAGTTTATATCATTTTACATTATATAAGACTTATTCATTAGAATAATATATGTTCAAAATAAGAGATAATCAATAGACAAAAGAGATAGTATATGTGAGCCCTTCGAAAGTGGGAAGGTCTAGGAACTAAAGGGTACAACCATGAGAAGTACTTTCCAAGTATAAAAGATTGGGATGTTATATAATTTAGATTTAGTATCTACATTGTCCCCTCCTTTAATCTAGTAATTAAATTATTAGTTTAAAGGAAAATAAATGCATACATGGGTGTATATAACACACTCTGTATTTGTGTGAGTCCAAATTGAGTGCTTTATGAGATACTAATCTACAACCAAGAGCATATTATAGAATATGATTAGTGCATATAATCTAAAATAAAAATCATTTAAAATTTTTAAAATTAAAGAGAGCAAGGTTAGGAGTACACATGTGTATCAATTCAACTATCTTTCCTTTTATAAATTTGATTTGAAAATATACTTCATTATGACTAATTGAAATTGAGATTAAGACAAACATAAAACTTTCAAGTGCATATATATATATATATTGGAGGATAAAGTACCCCTAGCCTTGGATAAATGGAGAGTTTCCACTTGGTATTTGAGGTTAACTCAATCATACAACCCGACCATACTTAAAACCTAGTGAGCATGAATGATTGAAGTCAACTCACACCATAAATCTAGTGAGGGTGAATTTTCCCCTCCTCTAATCTAGTAATTAAATTATTAGTTTAAAGGAAAATAAATGCATACATGGTTGTATATAACACACTTTGTATTTGTGTGAGTCCAAATTGAGTGCTTTACTAGTGACTAAACTACAACCAAGAGCATGTTATAGAATATAATTAGTGCATATAATCTAAAATCAAAATCATTTAAAATGTTTGAAATTAAAGTGAGAAAGGTTAGGATTACACATGTGTATCAATTCAACTATCTTTCCTTTTATAAATTTGATTTTAAAATATACTACATTATGACTCATTGAAATTGAGATTAGGACAAACATAAAACTTGCAAGTGCATATATATAAATATTGTATGATAACTTAACCCTAACCTTGGATAAATGAAGAGTTTCCACTTGGTATTTGAGGTTAAGTCAATTTTACAACCCAATCATATCTAAAACCTAGTGAACGTGAATGATTCAAGTCAACTCACACCATAAATCTAGTGAGGGTGAATGATTTAATAAGTCTATCCTATAAAATTCATAATATTTAGTGATTTAATCACCTCAACCTTACCAAAATTGAACACACTACTATAGTAGATTAACTTAATAACAGTTCATAAAATTTTATCCTTGGTGTATGCTAAATTCCATATAAGTATTTGAAATCTAAAATTGATTTGTATTTTTATATTTAAGGTGTCCTTTTCATGGCATATTCACCTCATATATGTCTCAAGCTAAAACTTGTGTATAACAATGGTAAAAATGTATAGAATGCTAATACAAAAGTGTATTTAAATCATATAACTATGAAATTTGTCCCATTTTAAAATTTTCAAGTGTGGAAGACATGTTCATATGAATTCCCTCACCAAAATATGAAACTAAGAATAGGTATAAGTATTGAGAACATGTTTCCATAACATACCCCCAATGAATCTAAAATTGTAAACAATGTGGAGGTCATGCCTCTATGGCATGCCTCCACTAATATGTTTTCCCCCTCCTTTGAAGTGATGGGAAGTAGAAACTGGTAATCACCTTACCTCAAAAGGATAAGATAATTATATAATCTATGAATGTATCATGTAGCATATAAAAGAAACATGTCTAGGTAAATATATCTTTAGAAAACACAAAATGTGATTAACATCAAGGACTAAGATTCATGATATATATAATGGAAATGTATAGATATTAATAGTATAATATCAGCAAGTAGTTAATCATACACACAAGATCACTCAAAATCTAATCAAAATATAATGGTCCAAGAAGACCTCAAAAAAGGGACACATTCAAAAGTTTCACAACCGAAGGGACATGACTTAGTCATATGTCCATAAGGTAGGCAATTACTTATTCAAATTTCCATACAATAATTAATGAAATTTAAAAATATCAAATTAATTAAACACAAGCACAAGGGATGCAAAAAATGGAGCTTATTACAATGTTCAAACAAGTAAGACAATAGCAAGGAAATACACTTAAGTAAGTGCATAAAAGGATAGAATGGAACATAAGTAACCATCTTAAATATATCAAATAGTCTCTAAAAGTATGTGTTAGTTAAAAAATGTTAAGTATATAACATATCAACAATATTATGGAGGATATAAGCATGGATAAAGGCATGTTTAAGTATATAAGCTCAAACATGATAATAAAAAATGGTCATAAAATAATGTAATATGGGTGTATATTGATAAAATAAGTGGATGACCCCAAAGTCCATATGACATGAGTAGAGGGAAGGACCAAGATATAATATTGCATATATTATGTGCTTGGGTATGCATGTATCATACTCAAAATATGTGTGAAACATATTTATGTATATGAAAATAAATGATTTGTTATCTACCAACATATAAAGAAAAACTTATATGCCAAGGATATAATAATAATATATGGAAATGCTGAATATATTTTTTGGGGTTTTCTTTTTTTTTAATTTTTGGAATATGTGAAATCAATTTAGTCCAATAAGTCTTCAATTTTAGGAGCCAAGGTTTTTCATAGTGGCCTTGTTTTCCAAGACTATTTATATTAATTTATTTCCAATTCTTCTATATTTTCTAGTAGCTCTCTACCCTAAATTATAGGTTTCTACCTCTCATCATATCCTTCATGTGGGATATGAATTTATTTATTATCATGCTTGAAAGTAAGGTATTAACATGTGTTACTGATAGTTGTTTGCATATCAATCTACCAATGTTGGCTAAGATGTAGATTCAAATGTGGTTATTGATCCATTAACCATATATAAATATGTCATACCTTTGGTCCACATGAAATGGGTAGTATAATGGATCCAAGAGATATTGAAAAAGTTATAGAATATCATAATTCATATATTATGTCCCATATGCTGTAGTGTGGTAATACCTTGAGTTATGTTCCAAGTGTTTATATTCACCCTGAGATGTTGGTAATGAACCCCATTGATATTTGTAGTAATGGTTAAGGATTCATACCTTGGTCATTTTGAAAGATGGTTCTCTTATGAAGAATTGGAAGTATTAGGTATTTGTCATTTCTAAGGAACAATTTTTACATGTCCTTCACTCTTGTATTTTTGAATATTGTTTTTCAATTCCCCATAATTATTTTTATGATGATTAATGATCTGATGATAGTTACAATATGTTAATCCCTCTTTAGGAAAAAAATTGTTTCCTAATTTATGCCTGCTAGGAGGTAAACATACCATTCTATGTTCAATTAACATAGAAAGTATTGTATCTGAACTATCTTAGTTTTTTGTGATATGTAAAGTCTATTGTGGAGTTTTATGAGATACCTCCACATTATTTACACAATTTATCTACATTTTACCCTTGTAAGTTTAACTCAATGTGTGTATCCAAGAGGGATCTATGTAATAACAAACATTTACATGCTCATCTTATAGTTTTTATTTTCCCTTTTCTTGATTTGGTTTTCTATCCTTTGAATGTGAATTTAGCTTATATGCACCAATAATTATAGGTGTGAATAGGTTTTGAAAAATATGTTCAAATGGATAAAAAATTAGGTTTTACAATTTCTCATTTGTCACATCATAGGTTATATCATCATCACTATCATAATAATATGAAACATGGCCATCTTATTACTTGATATTGACCAATAAAAGAAGCTGAAATGTTTGATTTTATTATAATTTTGGTATCATTGGTTCCTTTGGTAATGGTTTTTGATGTTGATGTGCATCTATGTGCACCTTGATGTTTAGTGTTTTATTTATATCTAGAGATAAAAGATACATTGTAATTGACTCACCCATTTCAAAAGATTGTATATTCTCAAGTGTAAGACATTATTTAGGTGGCACCACTATAGGGATGCCCTCTATATCATAATATATCATTTTGGAAAATTTTAATAGTTCATCATAAGCAAGAATTATCAATAATGTCCCATCATGCATTAGTTTTACACATCGATGTAGATTAGATGGGATAACTTCCATTATATGTATCCAATGTCTATCTAAAGGCAAATTATAATGTAATGATTCAAACAATACTTGAATATTAGTTGGAACCATTTTTGTCCCCAATGTCACATGTAATGTGATTTTTCCAGCCAAATGGCTAGGTGAATTATCAAATCCCTTGATATGCATAACTAAATTTTGAATAAGATTGGTGCTAATACCCATGGTGGTTAGTAAATTTGTGTTACACATTTTTAGGCCTGGTCCATTATTAATGAGCACCTTTTTTATTCCCTTATTATACATAGTCACTTGCACAAAGAAAGGCAAATTTTGGTTAATAATATCCTTGGATGGAAAATAAATTGGATCAAAGGTAATGTGTTTTGCATTATTTTTTAGATATTTCATAATATTTGCAAAGTAAGCTATTTAAATATTGATTGGAACTTGGGTATTATGCAATGATTCATATAAGATATCCTTATAGATAACATATTATTTCATAAGTTTGAGGATTGAAATCTTAGCATGTGTGTTTCTCAATTGGTCAACAAGGTTTTATCTCTTAGATTTATTCATATTTTTTAGTTTATCAGGAACATGTTGTAGATTAATAGGTGATGGATTAGTTTAGACACCTTTACATTTTTGATTAGTGATAGCATGGACCACATAATCCATTATAAACCATGGGAGAATAATGGGTGTAGGATAGCGATTTTCACTTGAATAATATTTAGGTGGAGCATATGATTGAGAAAATGAAAGTCCTTATAGATACCATATTTATACTATTATAAGAGGAATTATGAATAAAGATTAAGTATTTATTTAATTTTAATACCCTCTTATTATCTTGATGAATTTGCCTATTTCAATGATGATAGGTTTAATTAAGTAATTATTATAACAAACCAAAGCTATAATAAAAATTGGAGCCTAAAATGGGTTATAGATGCATCTATATTTTGCATATTTGTAACAAATTTAAATCTATTTTTTTATTTGTGAATATTTTTAAATCATAAATGGACAATTAGAAATCCATATATCAATATCTACTGTTTGAGGGACCAAAGCTTAGGTTCGCCAGATGTTTAACCCTAAATTGAGATGTATCAATATAATATAAGGTTAAAAATATATAAATGAATAATAAAAGGGTGATAGACATATATATATATATATATATATATATAGATATATATAGATATATATTAGGCCATAAAATTGTAAACTCAAATAAGTAATATTCTAAATTTAAATGTTGAGATATGCTAAAAATAGAAATTAAAACTATCGATTGGTATTGTAATAAATGGAAGACAAGAGTACTCATCTATTTTACTATGTGCATATAGATCTAATATAGCATAGGCTAAAAGTATACTAGATCTGAATTCTAGATCAATCATTAAATTCTATAAATTTTTCACCATGTGGCCTTAAACACTTATTTTTAACCCTAAATTAGATGTGGATCCCAATAATGGGGTAGATAGGTTAAATAATATAAAAATTGAAAAGGGGTGATAAATAAATATATAGTAGGCCAATTAATTTTAATTTTTAGAAATAACATTTACTAAATTTATTATCTTGAGATATTTTTAGCATAGAAAGTTCATTTTATAAATATTGTAATGACAAAGAAATAAGATATTTAGTTGGCTTTGATGTTAATATAGATATAAATTTAGAGTAAGAAGGAATTAGACTAGAAGAATATTTTGGAATAATCACTAAATTCTAGATTCATTGTCTTTATATCCATAGAAACTTACATCAGCCTAGGATGGTTGCATTGATGCTATTATCTTGATTGGACATAGGTGTATAGTATAGAATATCTACTGAAACTAGATTCAACCAAATGGATTCTTTTGGGTTTGTCATTACCTTTATTCTCATGTACTTAGATATAGGTCATGGATTTTTTTTCATTATCAAAGGATGAAACCTTAGTTATTCATTTTGATAGTGACCTTATTAAAAATGGGTTAGAGGGATCATGGGTGAAGTTTAATCAAATACCCCTATGTAAATGATTATTACCTATATATCCAATACTCTAAAGAGTGCCTCAAACTTACATATTTCTCCCCTAAATGTTGGCTTGTGTGTGAATCATGCAATGTGTGATAAGTACACTAATTACCTAGCTTTTAACTTGGAAAAAATATCTCTTGGGATATTATTTTAGTACTTTAGACCTATAGATGTGTTATCCCTATGAATGATATGAAAACATGAGAAAATAGGGAAGCTTTGTTCACTTGAGTGCTTGATTGAATGTTCTTTTATGTGAATGTTAGGTATGTGTCAGGTGAGTTTAGAATGAGGATTGATCATATATATATATATATATATATATATATATATATGTTAGGATTGTGGAGCTAAAAGCTTCACTGATGCAAACAAGAGAGGAGGTTGCTGAAGGTTGCTGAGTTACAGAGAAGCTGGGGTTGGTCTGATCAACCGACGTCAGCAGGATAGCAAAGGGAAGCAACCGACGTCGGTCATATATCGGCTGACGTCGATCACCTCCAGGCAGACAGGGACCGACGTCGGTCGCCTGTGTGGTTCGACTGCGAGCTAATTACGGGCAGTTAGCTAACGAACCAAGTGTTTGCATGACCAGGGCTGATTATAGACTGAGAGTTGCGGATATAATTATTGTAATTAGATGTCTAATTATTGTTTGATGAGATCTATATAATAGACTCATGGTTGTATTGGAAAAGGGGGCTAGTTTGAGTTGAGCAAAGTTTGTTCCTTCTGTGTGTGAGGTGAGCAAGTGGGCTCCTCCTAGTTCCACAGTAGTACAAGGTGTGTTAGTGCTGGTTTGGAGAGTCAGCTGGATTCTTCAGGAGTGTAGGATCTTGGTCACAGTTGCATGGCCTATATAGGAGATCTACATGGTAAGTAAGATCATTGATCTGCAGGTGTATGTGTGTGTAAGGTCAAGGTTCACAGGTGAGCAAAACTGTTGTTTGATTTTCAGGTGTGCAAGATCATATAGACAACAACACAATAGGGAGCAGTATCAGGTAGGATCTACTTGGAGTACAGGTGTGTACTCGGATAGAGCTAAGAGGAAGGCAAGGGAGTTCCTTCCATAAGTATGGTCTGTTGAATTGCAGGTTGTTGCAGATTCATGGGAGATCTACTTGAAGTACCTTGAGTACTTGTTGAGTACGTGGAGTGCTTGTGGAGTGTGTGGAGCACTTGTGGTGTGCATGGAGCACGGGAGGTGAACACCAACTCTGTATTTGAGTTGTGTGTTGGGACCTGTGAGAGGGAGAGATTTGGGGAGAAGATTTACTGTTCACTTGAGGTGTGGGATACCTCTGTAAGGTGGTGGAGAAGAAGTGGCATCTTTTCTATTGTATTCTTTTTTGTATAAAGTGTTAATACAAGTTGTGTATTATCTCTCATATGCTGTGTTATTCTGAATTCTAGTTACTTGGTGAATCTGGTTTATTTCTGCATATTAAGTTGCTTGAAGTTTTGGTAATCAATTGTATGCTTCCGGTGTTTCGCATCCCTGACAAGTGGTATCAGAGCCTTGGTTGTAGGTTCTTGAGCTTGATACCAACAAGTGGTATCAGAGCTAAGGTTGCAGGAAGCAGGGTTGTGTTTTGGTTACAGGGCACTCTCAGTGGTTTCTGATCGAGTGGGAGTAGAGCAATGGCAGATCAAAGTAAGCTAAGAATGGAGGAGTTGAAAAGCACAGATGGTTACTCACGTCTGATGGAAAGAAAGAGCAGGTAAAAGAACATTATTGGTTGGTAGCAGATCAGCATGAATAAATTGAAGATACAAATGTAGCAGGTGTTGTTGCACAGGATGTGTTTATAGGTTTCTTGGATAAAGTTGAATCCTAGATAAAAGATTCGGTTGCCTCTTTCCATGCAGCCCCAGGTAGAGGAGCTGGTAAACCTTGCCAAAGAATTGGCAAAGGGGAAGTGAAGCTGAAATTGCAGGTGGCCAACACACAAGTGTTGATGAAGGTCATGCAGGTCCCAGGTTTGGAGCTTTGGCTAATTTCTTTAGAAAGATTGGGTGATGAGAGATGCACAAGAACTCTCACAGCGGTAGCACTTGAATTAGCTGGTGGTAAGAAGACAGGTACTCTTTATCTACTTGTCTATATTACTGATTCTTCTTCTATTGCAGAGACGTGGCTTCGTAGGCTTGGTCACATGAGCAGGAAGGAGATGCATGTTCTTAAGTAGAAGATAGATATATTTGACAGGCTTAAGAACTGGAAAGCCTTGGTGTTCTTGGAGGAGATGGCGGACAGAGTTCAGTGGATGAGGCTGGATACATCTAAGCGTAGCAGTTTGGACATGTGTTTTGATCCAAAGGAGCTCGCGGGTAAAAAGTCATCACTCACAGGCGAACACAGACACCGATGTCAGTCAGAAGGAATCGGCGTCAAACAGACAGGTGCCGATGTCGGTCATGTGCAAACCGAAGTCGGCAATGTCAGGCAGGGTAAGACCGACGTCGGTCATGGGACCGACGTTGGCAGTATGTAAGACCGATGTCAGTCAGGGGGACCAACATCGGCAGTAGGGACACCAGTGCTGGCAGGTTGGTAGTCAGGTACAGATGCATGGAACCGACGTCAGTCGAATGCAGACTGTGGGGTGATCGAGGTCGGTCACTGTAACAAATTTTGGGTGGACAGCATGATGTCAAGGAGTCTCAAACACCCATACAGAGGATTGAAGGTGTAAGTAGGCCCTCAAATTCGTGTTCCTCTTCTTCATACTTGTTGTTGATTGTAGAGCAGGAAGGATCCAGGAAACAGGTGGGAGCTAGGCAGGATTATGATGCAAAACCAGATGGGTGTTTTGGTAGGTTTGCCAGCTGGATGAAAACACAGAGACGAATGGATTCCTTAGTAGAAGAATAGAGAGAATGGATACGTGAGATGGAAGACCAGGTATATGGTCTTGAGGAGCTGCAAGACAGTGGTACAGGTTTTGACAGGTGGAGGACAGAGCATGACTCTAGTCAGTGTCAGGGTAACTACTGTGGTTTGCCTTACCAGGGAAATGATGATTGCAACATCATTCTATTGCTGTATGTGGATAGTATGCTAGCTAGCAGGGGTGTACATACAGGGTTTTGCTGAGCTAAGGGTAAGATTAGTTCAGTGGCATGTCATGAGGAGTTTGGAGCAGCGAAATTCTTTGACATGGGTGGCATGGAGATCACAGGTTGATTTTGTCTCGAGTGGGAGCTGATGTGAATCAGGTGTTGGCGAGGTTTGAGATGCAGAGCTGGAGCACACTAAGGGCTGGACAGGTACAGTGTCCGAAATCACATGAGGTATGGTATAGACCTGAGTATTCCCATGCAGTCGGAGCTGTCAGAGTTAGGAGCCAATTCGGGGAAGTGGGTTCTCAAGTTTTTTGAGAGGGACTGGTAGCAGGGGTTGCTATGCAGGGTCAGGACTTCACTACAGGTGTTATAGGTTCGGATGTGGCAGGGTACTCAGATGACAGGTGGTACACCACGGGATGTGTGGTGGGTTGTCTTCAGCTGGGAGCTTGAAGAGGGATACAAACCAGGAAATAGATTAGATAGAGTACAGGTACAGGTACAGTGCAACTGTTTATCTCCAAGTGGGAGATTGTTAGGATTATGGAGCTAAAAGCTTCACTGATGCAAATAGGAGAGGAGGTTGCTGAAGGTTGCTGAGTTGCAGAGAAGCTGGGGTCGGTCTGATCAGCCGACGTCAGTAGGATAGCAAAGGGAAGCAACTGACATCGGTCATATATCGGCCGACGTCGGTCACCTCCAGGCAGACAGGGACCGACATCGGTCACCTGTGTGGTTTGATTGGGAGCTAATTACGGGCAGTTAGCTAACGAACCAAGTGTTTGCATGACCAGGGCTAATTATAGACTGAGAGCTGCGGATCTAATTATTTTAATTAGATGTCTAATTATTGTTTGATGAGATCTATGTAATAGACTCATGGTTGTATTGGAAAAGGGGGCTAGTTTGAGTTGAGCAAAGTTTGTTCCTTCTATGTGTGAGGTGAGCAAGTGGGTTCCTCCTAGTCCCATAGCAGTACCAGGTGTGTTGGTGCTGGTTTGGAGAGTCAGCTGGATTCTTCAGGAGTGTAGGATCTTGGTCACAGTTGCATGGCCTATATAGGAGATCTACATGGTAAGTAAGATCGTTGATCTGTAGGTGTATGTGTGTGCAAGGTCAAGGTTCACAGGTGAGCAGAACCGTTGTTTGATTTGTAAGTGTGCAAGATCATATAGACAGCAACACAACAGGGAGCAGTATCAGGCAGGATGTTCCTTCCATAAGTATGGTCTGTTGAATTGCAGGTTGTTGCAGATTCATGGGAGATCTACTTGAAGTACCTTGAGTACTTGTTGAGTACGTGGAGTGCTTGTGGAGTGCGTGGAGCACTTGTGGTGTGCGTGGAGCACGGGAGGTGAACACCAACTCTGTATTTGAGTTGTGTGTTGGGACCTGTGAGAGGGAGAGCTTTGGGGAGAAGATTTACTGTTCACTTGAGGTGTGGGATACCTCTGTAAGGTGGTGGAGAAGAAGTGGCATCTTCTCTATTGTATTCTTTTCTATATAAAGTGTTAATACAAGTTGTGTATTGTCTCTCATATGCTGTGTTATTCTGAATTCTAGTTACTTGGTGAATCTGGTTTATTTCCGCATATTAAGTTGCTTGAAGTTTTGGTAATCAATTGTATGCTTCCGGTGTTTTGCATCCCTGACAAGTGGTATCAGAGCCTTAGTTGTAGGTTCTTGAGCTTGATACCAACAATATACACACCACTCCTATAAAAATAATATATCACATAATATCACTTAGGTTGACCATCAGGATACATTTCATTTAAGAAGTAGTTGAATTTATGGCATTAGACATTTACATCAAAATAATATACCCGTATCGATATAGGTGTATGTCTAGGATGCAAGTGTCTAGGGAGTATAAAAAAAGGTAAAAGATTAAAACTTATAGAGGCATAATATAGGTAGGTTTTAAGAATTCTAGATAATATATAAGGCCTAGGTCATTAGAATAAGACTACTCATACTAAAAAATAGGCTAAGGGGCATAAGAGAAAGTAGATGTGAGATTTACAATAGTGAGAAAGGTCTAGAATTGAGAGGAGAAACCAAGGTCTAATTTTTATAAGTATAAAATGCAAGGTGTTATATAATTCATAAATATCATCTACATTTACCCCCATAATCTAATAATGATATTTCTAGTTTAAATGAAAAAGAATGCATACTTGAGTGTGTATAACACACCTTGCCTTTGCTTGAGTCCAACTTGGGTGATTTTTTGGTAACTGACCTACAATGAATATCATGTTATAATATATAATTAGTGTATATAATATTAAATTTATATCATTAAAATGATTTAATTTGAAATAGATTAATATTTATGACTACACCTATGTATCAATGCAACTATCTTACATTTTGACAATTTTATTTCAAAGATGTATCATTAAGAATCACTAAAATTGAGATTAGGACAAATATAAATCTATAATGTACATATACATATATATATATATATATATATATAGAGAGAGAGAGAGAGATAGGAGGGCCCATGCCCCAAACCCTATAAAAAAGGTGGATTATCATTTGTTAGTTGAGACTAGCTCAACCGTGCAACCTAATCATACTTATAATCTAGTGAATATAAGTGAACCAATTTAACTCACACTATAAAAATAGTGAAGTTGGATGATAAAATAAATTCTAACCTATTAATTTTTCAAGATTTAGTGATTTAATCACCTTAACCATACCAAAAATTAAACTAACTATGCATTAGATTGGCTCAATATAGATTGTAAAAGTCCAACCTAGTGGGTGGTGATAATCCCTAAAAGTGTTTGGAATATGAAATTGATTTTATTTTTCAATATTAGGCATAAATTTCATATAATTTTCACCTTAGATATGTCTCATTTTAAGGTTTTTTATAACAATGGTACTGATGTATATAATTATGACACAAATGTATATCACAATCATATAACTATGAATCTAGAAAATATGAGAACTAAGTGTAGAGAACATGTTTCCAAAACATGCCTCCACTATAATATAAAATTTAATCTTGTGTAAGTGTGGAGAATAATTTTCCAAAAAATTCTCCCATTGTATATGGATAAATATCAAAATTGGTATAAGTGCCAATGTGGAGGACATGTTTCCAAAGCATGCCCCCACTATAATCTTGGTATGTTGCATACTAAGTAAGTGTGAAGAACATTTTCCAATGAGGTGGGGGTGAGTTGGTGAGGTCACTTGGATGTATCCAATCCCACCAAGGTTTAATTCCTACTGAGTCATGTGAGGTCAGATGGTGATATTAGTGGTGGTATTGGTGACCATAGGGCATGTGGGTGGATCTTTGGTAACTATGGCATATTCGGTAGTTGGTATTATTGGAAATTATGAGAATTTTTTAATTTATGGGATATAACATCCCATATTATGTTATATCTAGTTATATCATAAATTTTGTATTATTTGATGGTTAGAGAGACTTACAGTTTATGGGCTATAACATCCCCTTTAAGTGGTATTGATGTTAGAGGATTATTCATTCTAGTTTATAACTATAATCAAAAATCAATCTAGATATGGGTCCCATCAACCCTAATATCTATCCAAAAAAATTTGAAGAACATGTTTCCAAAACATTCCCCCACTATATCTAAAAACTTTGAATGTGTGAAAGCCATGTCTCTATAACATGTCCCCACTGATGTCTAAAATATTAAATATGCATAAGCCATACCTCTATACAATTCCCCCATTGATATGTTCACCATTTAAGGTGAGGGAATAATATAAATTGATAATTACCTCACCTAAAAATGATAATATAAACATATAACTATGAATTAACCATGTATCATATAGAAGAGCATGTCTAGGTAAATTTATAATTGAAGTGCATAGAATGTGATCACATCAAGGCCTAAGATGTATTATAAAGATTGTGTGTAAATATAGTAATAGTAAAAGATAAAAAATTAATCAAACACACATACAAGAACACTCAAAATCAAATCAACAAAAAATGGTCCAAGGAGACCATAAACAAGGGGAATGTTCAAATGATGTACAATCGAGTGGACATGACATAGTCAATTGTCTACAAAATAAGAAATGGCATATTAAAATTTCAACATAAAAGAAATAATGACATAGTAAAAAGGCAAGGAGGCAAAAAAAGGAACAAGGGCTACAAATAATGGATCATATTCAAATGATCAACAAATAAGACAACATCAATGCAAGACACTCAAGAAAGTAAATAAATGAAAACATATGAAACTAGCATAGTCATATCATAGTATCTCATGGATAAAATGTGTTATCAAAAAACATCAAGTACATAGCATATCAAATGCACTTTTAAATATATAATCATGGATAAATGTATGTGTAAATACATATATGAGCTCAAATATGATAATTTAAAGTGACCATAGAATGATATAACTCAGATGTGTTATGATGAAATAATTAGATGCTCTAAACATATGATTGATATTATTATTTGTATAAAATCTATACTATTTTGATATATGTGGAATTGTTCACATGATTTATTTTGCTTCATATGGGAATGCATGGTTTTTTATATATGACATTTAGATGGTTTAATTGTATCCATTTTCAATATGTAGATTCAGATTTAATAAATTACATAGTTTTATGAAATATGTCAATTTAATGAAACCATTTGTATTTGTAGGAATAATAGAGTGATCACCATATGCAATTAAATCTGGTTGGAAACAAGATCAGTCAAATGTAATTATCATGTGGTAATGGAAATACTAGTTTTATTTATGTCACTGATTTTGGAGTGTATATATATATATATATATATATATATATATATATATATATATATATATATATATATATATATATATATATATATATATGAATAAGGAACCATTCCATACTAGCATTGTGAACTTTTTGGTATGACATTATTTATATGTGTGCACCTTAGATTTTAATACCTTATGAACATCTTGAGCTACATGGTTTGACTTGATTTCATACTTATTTGGTTATTTATTAGGAATAGTATCACAATTTACATAATTATTTGGAATTGTGTCATCTTGTTGTTCAGTATTGACCAACAAAGGGAGCTTACATGGATTATTTTATAGTGGTTTTAATATCATTGGTTCCTTTGGTAATTATATATCATTTGGAATTTTGGAAACCTTTGGTAATGGTATTTTATCTATTTATTTGTTATTTTAACCCTTTTATTGATTTAAATTGTCTTTGGTACCCATATGTATTGTTTTGGTACTTGTGGTTTATGATAAGTACTCATATTTTGAGTGGTTTTATTGGTAAATTTATCATTGATATAATCACCACTATGTTTGTGACTTTATATTTTGTTCTTCAATGAAAAAAAACAATATGTATGATGCCCATACATTTTATGATATGCACAATAGTATTTGGATCTCCTTCTAGAATGTGGAGAAGGTAATTGAATCACTCTGTATTAAAACATATCTTTTAAGGTCTCACTTGGTCTATTAGTAACCTGTTAATCACTTTTAGAATCACTTATTTTTTTATTCATTATGTTTTAGTTTTTCATTTTAATATGAAACCTTGTTTGTCACAACATTGGTAGATGAGGATGCAAACACATAATTAACACTACCATGTGTTGGACTCTGTTAGTATGCAATCTAACTTGCCATCTAAATTACACACACACCATCTAACTTACCCCTTAAAGGGGTGTTATCATGGATTTGATTAGAGGGATTATAGTTATCACCCTCCTTAGGGTTAGGAGGAAGAATAAGATCCATTATATCTATTTTAAATGACATAAAAATTGATATAAGATCAGATAAGAAAGACATATAAATGCTAACAAGCAATTAATATTGATATTAAAAATCATAACTAAATAATTATTGCATTTATAAATTAAAAAATATGAAACCCTAGGCCAACCAGGGTTTGTACACAAGGACATAGAGGTTAGGTTTACCAAAATGTTAACTCTAAATTAGTTATGGATCCTAAAATGGGGTAGATAGGGTTAATAATATAGAAATAAATAAGCACAAGGGTGATAAATAGATATATAATATCCCAATTAATTACAAAACATGGATAAAACATATACTAAATTTATTATGCTAAGATATTCTAAAAATGGAAAGTATAGATATTCTAGATATTATAATGACAAATAAATAAGATATTTAGTTGGTTTTAATGTTAGTATAGATTTGGATCTATAACAGGATGGAAGTAGACTAGAAAAATATTATGGAATAGTCATCAAATTTTGGATTAAGTGCATCCATAGATATGAACACTTACATCAATCTAGGACAATTATATTGAATCTGCTATCTAGATCTGATGTAGGTGCCTAGTATGGAATACTTACTTAAAATAGATGTAACCACCTTAATACTTTAGGTTTCATCTTCACCTTCACCTTGGTTCATTCATATTTAGGTCATTGGGATACAATCCTAGTTCTTCATATTCATAGTGACCTTGGTAAAAATGGGTTAGTGGGCTCACAATGTTAAGCTTCCTCAAAGATCCCTCTATTAATGAGTGCTACCTACATAGCCAATACTTTTAATAGGGCCTTAGCATTTTGTATTTATCCCCTATGTATTTTCATGTTTGTGAATCATGAAATGTCTGATAAGCAAGTACAATAGTGACCTATCTTGTAACTTGATAAATATAAATCATGGGATGATCCTTCAGTACCTCAAACATGTATATGTGTTTTTGATATGACTAATATGAAAATAGGAGAAAATAGATAAGTTTTGTCATTTGAGTGCTTGGTTGAATTCTCTTTGGCATGAATTATAGGTCTACGCTAGGTGAATTTAGAATGGGAAGTGATCATGCATATATACCACTCCTATCAAGAGAATATATCACATAATAGAAATTAATATGACCATTAGGATATGTTTCATTTGAAAATTAGATGAATTTTAGGCACTAGAAACTTATGTCAAAATAGGACACCTATGTCAAAATAGGTGCTTGTTTTGGATGCAAGTGTCTAGGGAGTAGGAAAATAGGTACAGGCTCAAAACTTGTAGACGCATAATATAAGTAGGATTTAAGAATTCTAGGTAAGATAGAAGGCCTAGGTCATCAACATAATATTCATACTAATAAATATTCCTAGGGACACAAGAGAGAATATGCAACACTTGTAGAATTAGGAAAGGTATAGAACTAAGAGGAATAGATAAGGTCTAATTTTGCCTAGTATACAAGATTGAGGTCTTATATAATTTTTAAATATCATCTAAAGTTACATAAGATCTATATGGTTACATTGACACACCTATCCAACTTGGAAGTAGTTGTCTCATATATAGAATATTGACCAAATCTAGATATGCCCACCTATAACCTTTTAGGTTTCTTATTAATATTTATTTTGTGTACTTTGATTTTTCTCATAGGATATCTCTCCTTATCAAATAATCAAACCATAGTTCTTCATCTTCATATTGATAGTGGGAAAAATGAGTTATTAGTCTCATGATGTTGAGCTAACCCCCAATGCCCCTTTATCAATGGATGTTGCATACATAGCCACTACTTTAAAAAGGGCCTTAGACTTATATAGTTCTCCCCTAATGTGTTGTATTATGTGTGGATAAGGGTGCAATATGTAAAAATCAAGTACATTCAGTGACCTAGATTGTAACTTGGAAAATAGGACTCATGAGTTGCTCCTTTAGTACTTAAAATTTGTAGACGGGCTATCCCTATGAATAATATTGAAATAGGAAAGAATATGAAAGAATATTAAAATAATGTATTTGGTAAGTTTCCTTGTGAGAGGTACAAATTTTATAGGTGAGGTGTGATTAGGGATTGATCATACATTTATATCAATCCTTTCAATGAATATCTCGCATTAAATTACTTAGGTCAACCATAAGAACATGTTATAATTGTAAATTTGATGAATTTAGGGCACTTGATACTTAGTTTATATCATGGCATCAATTTTTGTGCTCTAATTTCATTTTATCATACTATTAGTTGCACATTTGATTACTATTTAGCATGTTACCTAGTTTTTTCAATTTCTCTTGAACTATTTCTTGGACATTATTGAGACTCTATTTTAAGATATTATGTGTCCTGGCCCTATTTATGTTGTCACATGGATGATTAAATTTAGGTCATTATAGAATTGATTGATGTAAATTCAAATTAAAATGACATGTCATATTTGATATTTGTTTTTACACATGAATATTGTTGATGTATCATTTTGATGATTACAATAACAAGAAAAAGAAAGCAAGCTATGTTGGATCTGGTTTTCATTATTAGAGGTTATAAAAAGGGTAATAATGAGCTAGTGATCTTTTAAGCTGAGAGAATATAATATTCATCTCATTATAGTCATTCTTGATTATTTTGTTCATTTATCTATCTAGATATTTAACAATTTCATTTTATATTTAGTCTTTGACTATGATTTTGTTTATTGTTCTGACTTCATGTATGTTTTAGTAAGCAAATATGGTATTGTTATCTTTCTTGGTAGTTAAGGAAATCAATATTACTATTGTATTTGTTTTATATGGATTTGACATGTTGATTTAACTATCTTGGTAACTAAGAATTTATAATTCTTAAGGGGGGACCATGATTAGGCCATGGGGTCTTCATTAATTATCTGATTTATTTTTAATCATAACATGTTTAACTTTAGGTTTTGACTATATTATGAATTAGTTCATGATGAACCAAATCCCAAATTCATCCCCATCGAGTAGCTTTAAATTTATTTTATTTTTGGTGTTTTTTGAGTTTGGTGAGCTCATTATACCAAACCCTAGCTGAACTCTACCAAAAAAATTTGGTGAAGGCCATTGAATGATTAGTGGGACTGGTTTGAGTTTCTAGTTCATTTTTTTGGTTTTATTTGGGTGAGAATGAAGGTTGTTTGTTGGACAATTTTCTTAGTTATTCATGGAAAGAATGTAGGACCAATGTGGGATTTAATGAAAGTTGGTAGATTTCAAAAGGGCTTGGATAAGTGAAAATAGAATAATTTTTTTAGTTTTCTTAGAGGTCATGGCATTCTTCTACATTTTTGTGTGTGATTAATGAGTAAGTGGTTTCCATTTTATTTTATTTTGGGTAAATAATATTAGTTCATATGTACTATTTATGGGAATGGAATATAAAAACATTATGTATTGAACCATTATAGGTTTATGGTGAATTTTTTAGACTTCATAATGAAACCATAATGATATAGTCAACTCATAATTAAATAACTTCATTAAGGAAGGAAAATCCAACATGGATTTATTATGGTCCATGAAGTCATTCAATCTATGGAAAACAATAAAAAAATTGCTATGATACTCAAATTAGATATGGCCAAGGATTATGACAAACTAGATTGGAGATTTATGGATAGAGTGATGAACCAAATTAGTTTCAATGAGAAATTCAAAATAAATATTAAACCTTACATTTCCACTTGCATGTTTTCTAATTTAGTTAACAGTTTGGTGCAAGTTTTTCTTAGAAGTACCAAAGGAGCGAGGCAAGGATATCTTTTTCCACCTTTCTTGTTCATTATTATGGTAGAATCTTTAAGCAAATTTATATCTAAGGCATTTACAGATGAACAATGAAGAGGTTTCAAATGAACCAAGTAGGCTAAGCCAATAATGCATCAACAATTTTTAGATGGCACTATTTTACTATTGAATCCTCAATACAAGAATCTAGGACTATAAAAGGATCTTGGTTATGTATGAAAAGGTTTCAAATCAGAAGATCAACTTCAACAAGAACTCAATCTATTTTTTCAATACTCAGATGGTGAGACAAAATAGGATAGTTGAGTTGCTGGGATATAAAATTAAATAACTTTCATCCACTTATCTAGGAATCTCTCATCAGCAATTAACTCCAAATTACTTCTTGAAACCCTTTGATTGAAATATTCTAAAAGAGGCTCATAAGATGGAAAGGTAAACTCTTATCTCAGGCTGGAAAAGAAGTTCTAATCAAGAGCATCTTATAAAGCCTTCCAATATATATTTTATCTTTATTCAAACTACCCAAAGGAGTGGAAGAAAAAATTATTAAGATTCAAATAAATTTTCTCTAGTTAGGGAGTGAGGAAAAGACTAAATTTAATTTGATAGCGTGGAATAAAGTCTACAATAGTGAAGCCTATAGAGGCCTAGGTATCAAAAATCTCCAATGCCTTAACAAAGCTCTTATATCCAAATTTGTTTGGATATTCATAACCACCAATTCTATTTGGGGAAATATTTTATCCTTTAAATACCTTGGAATGAGGAACCCTATTAGTATACTGACTAAAGGGTGGTTTGCTAAAGGGTCTCATATTTGGAATTTTCTAATTGAGAATAAAGAAGTTATTGTTGAAGGTTCCATTTGGCAATTAGGTGATGGTAGGAATATAATTTTTTAGAGGAATAAGTGGAGCACAAATTTGATGCCCCTATAGAGAAATATTAGTCTACACATCTAGGAGAATATGAAGCAAAAATATGGAGAATATGTAGTAGATTACTGGAAAATAATAGAGGGATTTAAACATTGGATATACTTGAGTTTGGATGGTGCTAATCAAATAAAGTTAAATAGGATAAACAATGTTCTATGCTCCATCCACATTCTTAGAGTTGATAGAGAGGACAAGTTGGTGTGGTAGGAATATTTTGATGGCCAATACAATATCAAAATAGGATATGATCACATTTCCTAGGAACAAGACACTGAGATTAGCTGGAAAGGGGTCTAAAAAAAATTCTTACCCTAAAAGTTTGATTTTTTGCTTGGGTTTCCATCCAAAACAAGACTTTGACTATTGATAACGTAAGGAAAAGAGGATGTATCATAACTAATAGATGTGTCTTGTGTGAAGAATAAGAAAAAATAGTCTTTCACCTTCTTGTTAATTGTACTTTTACATAGAAGGTTTGGAGTTTCTTTATGGAAAAATTTAATATCTCATGGGTGTAACTTGGCTCCCACATGGAAGTCTGGATGTTCTATAACTATCCTTTTAAATATTCACATCTCAAATAGTTATGGAACCTAACTCTACCACATATTTTGTGAGGGATATGGGGAGATATAAATAATAGAATCTTCAGAGATAAGAAGTGAAATGGAAAAGTAGTTTCTTAAATAATTTTCATATTGATCAAGAAAAACTACAATTCTATTCAAATAAAAAAAGGAAAGGATCTCTATCTTTTTGAATATATCCTAGCTCAAAATTGGCAAATAAACTCTTTTATCTTAAGGAAACCTAACCCTAAGGATGAAATTAAAAAGAGAACAAAATGGAAAACTCCACCCGAGGGATGGATGAAACTAAATTTCAATGGAGCACCAAAGGGGAATCCAAGAATTGTAGGGGGTGGAGGTATAATCAGAGACCCTAAAGGTATTTTAATTATGGTGTATGTAGGAGATATGGGTATAAAGACTGATCACTAGGCTGAAGCTTTAACATATTTATGGGGAATTAGATTAGAAAAATAAATTAATATCCAAAATTTGTTGTTAGAGGGGGACTCCTTCAACATTGTCAATTACCTAAATGGCAAAAATACCATAAGTTGGTCCATGAATCATATTATTGATGAACATAGAGACATATTAAATTCCTTCTATCATGTGCAAATCAAACACATGTACAGAGAAGGTATTGGGATTATAGATTGGTTGGAAAATAGGGGAGCCAATAGTGTTGGTTTCAAAACTTGGTTCAAATACAAGGATCTACCTAGAGATTTAATATTAAAAGTTACTAATGAAGGAAAAAACAATTCTAATAAATTTTATTATTTTAGTGATTTCCCTATTGGTTAAGGAATTGGGGATTAAGGCCACTTATTTTTAGTGTCTCTAGGGAGAAGTTTCTAGAAAGGGATAAGAAATGTGAAGAAACCCATAATTTTTCTTATAGGCATATCACTAATTAGTTGGAGTGAGATCATAGAGGTAGTGAAAAAGGCAATTTAGACTACTACATAGAAAAAATAAACACCATGGGTCTACCTAATATAAATAAACCTAAGCTTCAACTAGAGGTTAAGAAAAAATATAGAGTTTGGAATTCTCTATAGGTTGGGGGCTTCACAGGCTTCATGGAGAAGATTGAAGGATTCAACAGACATTTTTTTATCCATTTTACTAATGCCTAGGAAGAGAGATCAATTGCTATCAATGGGGTCACACTATAAATCATAGAGGATCTCATTTCTCATGTGATGGGACTAGCTATTGAAGTGACCAAGAGCTATTATACCCCTAGAGAATTCAAACCTAATAAAGAGGCCTTTTTGGAAGATAGTGAGCAGTTGTAATAGCTCCACAATGGATTCAATAGGGTTTATCTCCCCAAACAATTTATTGAGGTAGCCTTTTACATTATCCATTATGTTACTTTAGAGGATCATTATAATGTCATGAGATGGTCTATGTTCATAATGCTCAATTAATTTAGACATGGGATAGCTTTTAGTCTACCTTTTTTTCTTTCTTAAAGCCATGGAAACCTCTAATTAGAAATTCGACAACAATAATTATTCTGCCCTAAGGCAAGAGGGGGTTATCTTCCTAATTTTCAAGTATTTTAAAGGTATGAATCAAATCATGTTAGATTTATCCCAGAAATAGCAAGATAAACATAAATAAGGGTCAATGCACATAAAGAAGATAAAGAAAGTGTCGATTAAATATCTAAGGATTCTAAGTAGGGTAGCTAGCAGTAAGAATAAAGGGGCCAATAAGGATATTGACAAGAAATGAGATGAGATCATCAAGGAATAGGATAACATTGAAAATCATCACAGAGGTGATTCTAATTCTATTGGCCTTAAAAAATAAAATATTAAGAGGTAGGGGCATAAAATACAGTAGGCTTTATAGGGTAAGAAAGGTGGGGTGAAGATCTTTGATGTGGAGAGTGACGGTATTGATTTGGATGAAAGGAACATTGAGAGTGAGAAGACTAGAGAGCAGGGTAAAGCTTAGACAAGGCTTAAGCATCAAAAAGAGAATAAGGAAATTGACACCGTAGAGAAAGGGGAGTCATCTCAAATTCAAAATCACATGAAAGAGGATTTTAATTAGCTTTTCAATTCCCTCAAAGAAAATGAGAACGTAGATAAAATGGTTGAATAACTCAACCTCCACAAAGATCTTATGAGTTGGTTTATGCAGGAAATGTCAACTTTAAAGAGTAAGATGAATGTCCTTAAAAATGAGAATAAAAAGTTATCTATAGCATTGGTTTAGATAGATGAGGACATCTAGATCTAATGATTTATCTTTAGATTGGATTTACTTGAGCATGCTAATGAAAATACTCAAAAAAATGAGTTTCTTGGTTAATTTTAGCAAGGTTACAATGAATAAAGGTATTCAAAACATGGAAAACCTCAAGGCTCACCTTAGAAGTTTGTTTGACCCTCTATATACTAGTACAGGTAAGGGAAACAAGGGCCAAAGCAATAGTGCCCAATGCAATACAGACTATGAAAGTTTGTGGACATAGATACATATGAATCTAAACAACATGAAGGCATATTAGGAAGATGTATCTAGGAATCTAGAGTAATTTAGTTCTTAAGAAGTCTTTGGGTTATTTTTAAGCTGTGTTGTAGTTGTTTCTATTCTATGTTCTTTGTTGTTTCTCTTATGGGTTGAGTTTGCCTTTTGTTTCTTTTATTTTTTATCTTCTAGGGTTTTTGGACCATATTTCAAAAAAATCCCCCCTTTAACCTTAACAAAAAAACTCACAATAAAATATACTCTTTCATAATGTTTCGGGTTTCTTTTCCTTTGGCTCAATGCAAAGTATTAATATTTAGCCTATTTAGTTTTGTTCATTATTGTATATTATGTTGTTTTGTGGTTAAATGGGATATTGTAATGATTTGTTTAAGACTTAGGCTTATTGTATTTCGGCAAGTTTATAATAATTGTTTTAAAAAAATGGGTTTTTGGTTATTATTTTATAGTCTCTTATTTTTCCCTATTTCAAAGAATGTGTATGTAATCATAAATTCATCATGTCTATAAATCAATCCTAACTTGGAGAAGATAGAGGGTACCTACAATTTTGGTTGGGAATACATTTGTTAAGCAGGAGCATGACCAATATGGGGATTTGTTAAACCTAATTAGGGGATAATTTGTCATAATACACCATGATAAGGATGATTCCAAAGCCTCCAGTCTAACAAAATCATGTAATAACCTTAAGAGGGTCCTAGGTTATGATAATTCACCTAAAATAATAAGTAAAGTAAATCTAATCTAGTGCTCACCAAAGCTTGGGGCACAAAGTGGGGGTTAGAAATAATAAAATTAAACATGCATAGAATACATATACTCACATCAATGTATATGCAATCCTAATACATGGAAGAGAAGCACAAATGCATATCTATCTATTCTTATAAAGGATAAATAAAGTTAGGAATACTTAGCTTTGAAGATGAACTTGCTGAGCCTCAATCTCTCCCTTAGCCAAGGTGCTTCACAAGAGGTTATTTTGTTATGTAAGGATGAAAAAGACAAATTAAATCTAGGATACACAACCTATTAATGCATCTAAAATATTTATCCCCAAGACAAGATTTGTATCTAAGAAGAAAGTATAGAACCTAATACTTAATTCTCAAGTAGATGGTCAATAAGTAGATGTTCATTCTCTCTTACATCTTATTTCACTTGTTCTTAATAAAAATATGGAAATGAACTTGTATATATAGGTGAAGTTGAGCCTAAATCCTTATAAAAATCTTAGACAATAGGGTTGACCCAGTTGTCCTAGCATAGTTTTGGACAATAATTCACTTTGTCATTACCTAGGCTAGTCAATGGTCAATTAGCTCCTAAGTGAAAAATACCTTCAAACGGTATAGGGTCAACATAGTCAACCTAATATAGTTGACTAATAAAATGGGATTTAGGTGAGGAATAGGAGGATAAAATGTAGAAAATTTCTAGAATGGGTGCAATAGAGAAGAACAAGCTTACGGTATAGGGTTTTAGGAGACAAGTGTGTAGATAACATGTGGAAAAAAGGATAATAATCCTATAAAGCACCAATGGTCTTCCCACCCCTTTCCTAGTCCACTCCTTAAGGCATGAATAGAGAGATTGAGATTTAATGGGTTCCTACGAGATACAAAGTGTTAGTAATTGATAAAAGTTTGAAAATATTATGTGTATACATATGCCCCACATGAAGCTTATCACATGTCATGTGATTGCAACATGGGATGGTACTTTAAGAAATATAACATGAGAACACATAATTTTTATGGTGTGTAAAATGTAGTAAGTAGAAAATAAGATAAATGAAAGGATAGAATTCAAAAACACATACTTTTACTTACCTTATCATTGTAGATAAAGAAGTAGATTAAAAGAGAGGTAAAGGTGTCTAATGTGAAGAACACTAGGTGAACCTATAGAAGTTAATACGAAAAATAGCCAAAAATCTAAATTTTTAGAATAAGGCACATGATAGTGGAAAATATTTTATACTTCATCATGATTCCATAACATTTTATGGTTGGAAAAATAGATGAGTAGAAACAAAGATAGAGGAAAAATAAGGAATCTGCTAGAAAATAATTGAAAGATTTCAATTTGTGAAAAGTGGTTTTAAATAGGGTGAAATGAAATTCATTTGTTATTTTTGACTTGTTAAGGAGAGAAAAATATATCTGAGAGACTAAATGAGCTAAGATGGTGAAGAGATGATAGGATAGGTGAGAGGTACCCCCAGAGGTGGTAGTGGGTGGACTACAGATAGGCAACTAAGAATCTTAAGTGTATTTTTAGACATTCGTGTTTTTAACCATTTTTAGATGTTAAAATGAAACCAAATATATGTTGTGGGTAGGAAAAACCAATTAGGGATGGTTTGAACATTTTGGGGAAATAACTACCAGAATGAAGTTATTTTGAAAAATATAAGGGGTCACTAGAGAAAAATAATTGGTTGACCCAATTGACCCAACAGGCTAAAATTTAGTAAAATCCACATTTCCAACCCAATAGTTATGTGTCGACCCTATACATTTTGCAGATTGCCAACTAAGTACAATTTTATAGACTACTGACCTAGTATAATTTTTCCAACTAAGCAAAAAAGTCCAATAAGATAATGTATTACTAAGGGGGGAATAAGATGGTTAACTTATATTTTTAAGCTAACCATGTCAAAAATAGGGAAATTTTAGTCAAAATAGTTTGACCAAAGAACTAGAATAGTATGAAAATGCATGCAAGTGGTTGAAAGAGTGCTAGAATGGCCCCAAATGACCAACTACTAGCTAAAATGGGTGAGTAGGCTAAAAATAGGTTCAAAATGAATAAATTAAATTTATTTAGGCTTGTTTTTAATTACATTTTTTTTAAAGAATGTATTTTGACTATACATGACATAAAAGGAGATAATACATCTTTTGTTATTTATTAATTGTAAGGGTGATCATGATTCTAGCATTTAGTAGATTCAATGTGTCTACCAAATATATTGGAGTACATGATGATAGAGGATAGGCTAATACTAATATTTATAGGCCTAAGATGCATAGTAGAGATGTGTAGGATACCCCTAAGCTCAGATCTATTAGTCATGTTCTTAGGATGCTAGGAATGATTGACTAACTCCTTCAGGAGGGAGGTGGAGGGGGATATAATAGAGGTGGTTATCACCCTATATGATGTACATTCCATCCTAAGATTTTTTATAATAAGGACACCATTGACTACTGGGATACTTGATAGTGATGAGGAGAGGAGAACCTTATCTGTATGGAGTACAAGCTTGGAAAGGATATACTCAGGCTAGAAGGTGAGTATGTTTAATGTGTATATCTCATAGGCTTAGGATATATTTAAAGATATGATAGGACTTGTGATAGAACAAGTGTTGTACCACAATTTAGATGGCAAGGTACCACTTTTTGTGATAGCCTTAAGCTAGATGATATTGGAGGAGAGGGTGATATATGACCTAGGGTTTATCATATGGGTACAACTTATACATGATATGTATTAAGTGTTTTCTATAGGGTATAAGTGTATTAGATTGATCATATTATTGATATCATAGATATATGATAGGTTCCCCATGTATTGATTGGTTGGGTTGCCCCATACGATTGATGATAGGTCACCTCAAGTATAGAGATGGAGACAAGACTAGGTATCATGGTTGATGCTCCATGTGATATCACTATGGATAGTGAAATGGGTAGATATAGTATGGTATCCATATGGGCACATCACTACTACATGGCCTAGCTCAGACATAGTTGCACTAGTTTCAACATAGATAGAGGGGACAAGGCACTACACCTAGTAGATGGAGCCACATCTGGTGGCATGAGTGCTAGGATAAATGGGCTTGCCTCACCTAATAGTTTTGATAGTGATTCCCACATTTTAGGCCTAACATGAGAGAGAGAGTCATGTGGGAGAGGCCACCAATGGTGAGGATGACACTCAGGCCACATTATGAGAGACCATGGACTGGTTGGCCACAATAGATAGTGGAGGAAGAGGATATGGGTGTGGAGGTAGGAGCACCAGATCTACCACCAACAACTCTATAGTAGGAGGATGTTCAAACATAGATAGATATTGAGAGGGTGTGAATCAGTATATGAATTAAAACTAGTTCTTTAAATACTTTCAATGTAGATTAAAAGATATATGTGGATCAAATTAAATATGCAAAGATCATATAAACATAAATACACATGACACAAGATTTATATGTGGAAAACCCAAAGGGAAAAGCTAGGGTGAGAATAGCTACTTGAAACTACTATTCTAATACATCCTCATAGTTCAAAGCTTCACTAGCAAACCTCAGTGGTTACACTTTTAAGGGAACCAACCCTAAGGAGATACCAATACCCAATCTGAGAACCAACTTAGCTAAACCTCCCTAATTAAAATGTTTAAGGGCACCAACCCAAAGGAGACACCATTCCCCTGACTAAGTACCAATTCATCTTGTTTGATGGCACCAACTAATCACATATATGGACATACAACTCTAGTATACAAAATACATTCATAAATGAATCCAACTTTAATCTCTCTATTACAAGTCTAATCTATAACTAAGCATAATCTGCACATTCTCTTTGTTCCTTTCTTCCTATTTCCTCTTTTCTATTCCTCTGATCCTATTTCTAAATATTTATCTATTTGACACACTTCATTTACTTCACCAATCACTCTTCTCTTCTCTACCCCCTCTGGTTCTATGTCTTTATGATTTTATATTTGACACACTTCATTCACTTTTGGTCTTTGCCTCTATCTATATTTGACTTGACTTAATAGAAAATGCAATTATACAAACCATAGTTTATTTGTCTTAGATATCACATATATAAATAAATGATCTAGGGTTCCATATCTTTTGTGTGTTCACAATTAGACTACAACACATCATGCTAATTTTGGACTATAGTTTATTATGATTTAAATTGTAGGTTTCTTTCATCTTGATTCCATGCATCACACTATAATTATAGGTCTCTTTACTATTTATAGAATTGTATTGACTCAAGTTTTGATGCACATGATCTTTAATGTAGATTTAATCAGTTATATCAATCAATCTCATTGTTTGTGTTGAGATATAGAGCTTATACACAAGTGCCTACATGTTCTTGCAATTAACCATTTGTCTATACATGACTTCAAATGTTGATCATTGATCTTGCCTTTGGAATCATGATCTGATGGTCTCTATTAAATTGGCTTAGCTTTAAAATGTGTTCATTTTATTAGTCTCTAATAAGATCATGTTATCCATTAGATCTTTGTACACTTCTTAACATTATCTTTTTCATATTTAAAATTCTCCCATTGATATTCCTAATCCAAGATTTTTCATGCCATTGGATCTCTAAATATGCATGTTCTTTATCTCTATCGAGATTTTAAATGTCAAGATCTCTATCCCATCTTGATACTTCCTATATCTTTGGATTACTTTCACTCCATTGATCTTATCAAAACTACTTGGTCTTTAATTCACCACTATGTTGATAAACATTGATCATTTGGTACATTTGAGTCCCCTCACTCCATTAGATCTCCTTTATATGATCACCCACTCATTGTTTGATCTTCTAACAAGCTTATTCTTTATTCCATCCAACTCTCAAGAATATGACACTTGGATTAAGCATGTACCTTTTCTATATAGCAATCAGTTCTTTCTATTAAGACATTTTACATCCTCACATTTCTTATTAACCTTTTGAATTTAAGCCACTCCATTGATCTACTATGTAGGCTTCATGATTGTGACACTTATCACTTGCACATTAAATCAGAGGACCTTTTGATAATTTGAATTTACTATGCTCCATTAGATCAACTACATACAAATAAGAACTAGTTTTTGATCAAGCTAGGAAATAATATAAATTCTAAAACTTAGGAAATATTAAGTCTTTTGATCACTACTTGAGCTGATAATTGTTAGTTTGAGGGGCCAATTTTACAATGATGACAAAGGCTTAAGTTATAACTTAAGATAATAAGTCTAGGCTATATCCATTCACCATTAAAATAGAAAGGGATTATTGACACCATGACCTAAACCCTTAGAGTTTTTTGAGAAACCCTATCCAGTTTGAGAGCAAAGACAATTCAATTTTGAGCTCATTCCCTCTCAATTGAACCTATAGTTCATATATTCAAGATGCTCATGAAAAACCTATAATAGATCTACTATTTGTTTCTTTTAAAAATTTCCATATATGATCTTTGTAAAATCATGACAACTTTTCATGACCTTGTGAAAATTTTGTCTAAGTATGGAGACCATTTCATTTTGCCTGGAAGGCTGACTTTTGCACCTACATAACTCTTGTTACACTTAGTTGTATGACCTAAAAATTGACATATTTGTTCCTTTTTTATAAGATATTCAATCCATATATCCATTTGGTCTTGAATCCTTCTTATATACAAGATATGGCATTATAAAAGTGCCTAATTATCTTTATCTTGTAACCTATAGATTTGACTGTGTTGGAAAACAATATCAAAATGTCATGGATCCCAACTTTGATAGATTATATCTTCTAATCACCATATTTAATCCTAAAAATCAATGTTATGCTCATAATGTCCCTTTTAATATCATTTCCAATCATATTTCCAATAATCTCCACCTCTTTCATTGATGGCAAACTAAATACTCTAATCTTCTACTATTTTACTCTTTTCTCTGGCATTGCTTATATTGGCTTCTAATAAGTATAAACAAAAGTTGTTCATACTAAACTTGTTCCCCCTTAGGTAATGGCACGTTTTCCTAAACTCAAATTTGACACTTTCTCTACTTCTTCTTTGACATTTTTACTTTTTCTTCAAACTTTTGTAGAGAGCATTTTATCCTTTTCTCCTCCTTTGACATCAATGAAAAAGGGACTCATTCTTATTGTTTGTCTAAATATTTATCCCCCTTTATCAAATAAAGGATTTTCTCTAAGAATTAGCAAAATCAACTCATTAGAAATTTTCAAAAGTATGCATACATGAGTTGCCTTTTCTCTTCTTCCAAGGATTAATAAATCTTTTATGATCCTCCCCTAGACTTATGTTCTATCACTAGTATCTAGTGATGCGATGTAGGAGCTAACATGCAAGCTTACTATCCTTCTCTCTTAATCTCAACTATATAGTCTTTTGATCCTAGGACCTGACCAATTTCAAAACTTCTCTACTATGATCCTTATTGATCTTCACAAACTAAAAAATATTTCTCCCCCTTACACTATACATAGTTTCTCAAGTTATTCATGCTATCTTAGTTAGCTCCCCCTATATCCATGCTCCATATTTTCACCAAGGGACTACTTATAGCTCAACATAACTTCATTTTTCACATGTTCACTAAGTTTGGTGACCTAATGCATTGTACAACATAAGATACATCATGTCAAGGGTTTATTGCAATAAAAACCTTATGCCAACTGAACCTATGGACATATATATAAGATGTAATCTAATCTCATTTTGTCATATTGAAACACTCATTTTTTCCCTATAGACACTAAATACACAACACTTGAATTGATTTGATCAAGTCAATATCATAACCTACTTAAGTTCTTATTTGTAGTAGACATAACTTACTTCTCCACTAAAAGGGGTCTCTTAAGAAGCATAAATAGAGACACCTTAATTCACAATGTCCTAGAACAATGTTAAACTAGGAGTTTCCCATAACTGTTCATATTCCTTCTCCTCCTTGCTCATCTTATGCTTTTTATTCGTCTTCTTCTTCTTAGGCTTGAGATAAATAACATGCACATCCATTAAACTATTCTCCTTTTCTTATGTGATTAGATTAACAATACATGGAGACAATATGGATTCATGACATACCTTTTCATCTAAAGTATCTTTATTCTAGTTCAAATTATGATCACTGTGCATATAAGATTGATTTTCTATGCATGAAAGCTTCTCAACAATAGCAGGATGTTCACTTGAATCTATACTCACTTCATAACTAGCCTCAACCAATAACGTAGTTGTCTCCTTGAGCTTGGTCTTCTCATTCTTAACATGCGCAGAAATTAAGATCTCTTGACATTATCCAATCTTTATAGCATTGGCTTGATTTTTCATTTTCCATACATGCTTGGGTTTTTTATGTCTTATTTTGCAATTATAACACATTACATTTATATATAACAAGGATGCTAATAAAGTTTTGCTTACAAAAGTGGTTATCCTTATAGGTACAACTCTACAATTACTAACATTATGACCAAAATTATTATAGATATAACAATAACCATAAAAAGATGAGGAATACCTAGTCATAGCTTTTCTTTGCGTAGGATTGGGAGTTGTTCTCAACTCTTGCTTCTTCAAGTTTCTTACCCTTGTGTAACCATATGCATCAACTACCTTTGTCTTCTAAATTTTCCGTAAGTTTGTAGAGATGGACTAATTGTTCTTTTTCTTTTTCTCTAGATTCTTTTTAGCTTTATCCTTCTTCACATCAACATTGATTATGTTTGTCTTTGTATCCTTGCAAGCTTTCTCTATCTTTGCTCCTAATCCTTTTGCTTTGAAATTATCGTATAACTTATTATATGTATGGGTTATGGCACTTTTCCCCTTTTCATAAGCAAGACTAGATTTCACTTTTGATGGATTTTGAGAGATGATCAATTCATCAAGAATGTCTAATACTCCTATCAGCTTCAGACCTTTGACTATTTGTTGTTTAGCCTTTTCAAGCTCTTTTCTCAAAGTCACTATCTCTACTTCTAAACTCATACACTCATCAGATTTGAATTGTAGTAAAATTTTGACATCTTTTATTATTTTAGCCTCTTCAACATGAGTCTTAAGGATTACTATCCTCTAATCAGATCTTTCAAGACTTTTGGATAGTTTTTCAATTTATTTTTATCCAAGCTTCTTCTACCTTGAGTTTCCTTTTCTTAGATTATCAAACTCATCTAGATCATAGATGAGTTCTCACTCAAGGTCCACTTATCCTTCCTCTTCTTCATTAAAGTCTTCAACTTTTTCTTGATTTATATCTATAAAATTTGATTCTAATGCCATGAATAGGGATTCATTTCCCTCAACCACAAAGGCACAGCCATGGTCATTATCTAAGCTATCACTATCATCCAATGAGTCACTATATTCTCTTATATAAAATCTTTTCTTATTACTAAAGAAGTTACTCCTTTTAGAATAGTGAGGCTTCATCCTTTTGTCATCCTCTTCTTGCTCAAAGTTATCCTTTTTCTCATAAGGGTATTTAGCAAAAAAAAAAGCCTACCTTACCATAGTTAAAGCATTTAAAGGGTAACTTATCTTTGTACTTTCTTGATCTTCTTTTCAATTTTCTAACAAAGTTGATTTCATCTTCATCAATCTTCTTAGATCTCAATGTATATGCTTCTGCTTTTGCTTTCTTGGATGCTTTGAATGTAGCTTCTCTCTTAAGATTATTTGATTCTCCCATTCTCATCTCATAAGTAGTGAAGGTTCCATGTAACTCATCTATAGTGAGCTTATCTAGATCTCTTGCTTCCTCTATTGTAGGGATTTTAGAATCATAGATTGATGGTAAAGATCTTAGGACTTTTTTGACAATGATTGATTCTTTCATTTATTCTCCAAGACCTCTAATTGCATTGATTATTTCATCTATCCTAAGAAAGTAGTCTACAATATTCTCTTCTTCAATCATTTTAACTCTCTCAAATATTCCTCTATATGTTTGTAGCATGGCCTAATTTACCTTATCATCACCTTCATATATGCTCTTCAATTTGTTTTAGATATCTTGTGCATTTTGATAATTCATCACTTTGATAAAATCTAATTTGTAAAATCCATAGAGATTAGCATTATTTTCCTTAGCATTGCTCTTATATGCCTTCTTTGAATCCTAATCATTGGGATTTGTAGTAAGGGTTATATATCCATATACCACAGACATTCATACATGAAACCCTAATGAAGATAGATATGCTTCCATTGTTATGTTATAGAATCCATAGTTTGATCCTTTAAAGAGAGTTTATTTGTTTGACGAAGATCTTTCTTGACTAGCCATTTGTGTTCAACTTTTCAAGATCTACCTAAGCTGATTAAGATTCTTTTAAGGAATCTAGGATCTGATACCAATTATTGGAACACATCAATTTACTGAGGGGGGGTGAATTAGCATATGCATTAAAACTAGTTCTTTAAATACTTTCAATGTAGATTAAAAGATATATGTGGATCAAATAAAATATGCAAAGATAATACAAACATAAATACACATGACACAAGATTTATACATGAAAAACCCAAAGGCAAAAAACATAGTGAGAATAGCTTCTAGAAACTATTATTTTAATCTAGCCTCACAGTTTAAAGCCTCACTGGCAAAACTCACTAGTTACACTTTTAAGGGTACCAACCCTAAGGAGACACCAATCCCCTATTTGAGCACTAACTCAATTGAACCTCACTAGTTACAATGTTTAAGAGAACCAACCCAAAGGAGACACCAATCCCCTTACTAATCACCAACTTAGCTTATTTGATGGCACCAACCAATCAGATTTATGGAGCTACAACTCTAGTATACAAAATAGATTTATAAATGAATCCAACTCTACTCTCTTTGATACAATTCTAATTTGTAACTAATCATACTCTACACATCTTCTTTGTGCCTTTCTTCCTCTCTATTCCTCTCTATTCCTCTGGTCTTATGTCTGAATATGTCTCTATTTGACACACTTCATTTTCTTCACCAATCACTTTGCTCTTCTCTGCCCCCTCTGGCTTTGTGTCTTTATGGTTTTTGATTTAACACACTTCATTAGATTTTTCTCTCTACCTTTATCTGTATTTGACTTAGAATAATAACAAACGTAACTATACCAAACATATTTTCATAATCCTAGATATCATGTATATAAATAAATGATTTAGGGTTCCATATATTTTATGTGTTTATACTTGAATTGAAACACATCATGCCAATTCTGGACTCTAGTTCATTATGACTTGAACTATAAGTTTCCCACATTTTAATTTCATGTATCATGTTATAATTTTAGGTCTCTTTACTATTTAAAGAATCTGTTAGACTCAATTTTTGATGTAGAGGCTCTTTAATATATATTTGATCAATTAGATCAATCAATATCATTATATGTGTCAAGGTATAGAGATTATATGCAAGTTCCTACATGTTCCTATAACTAACCATTTATCTAGACATGACCTAAAATTTTGGTCATTGATCTTGCCTTTGGTGCCATAATCTGATGGTCTCTATTAAATTAGATCAGCTTTAAAATGCATCCATTTGATCAATCTCTTATAGGCTCATGCTATCTGTTATATATTTGTATGCTTCCAAACTTTAGCTTTGTCATATTTAAAATGTGCTCATTTATATTTCTTATCCAAGCTTCTACATGTCATTGGATTTACAAAGATGCATGTTCTTTATCTCTATCAATATGTTAAATGCCAAGATCTTTATCCCATCTCATTGATTTATATATCTTTATATCACTTTCATTCCATAAATTTTATCAAACCTACTCGATCTTTAACTCACCACAATGTTGATAAACATCAATCATTTTGGTCTATTTAATTTCACTCACTCTATTTAATCTCCTTTATATAATCACCCACTCACCATTAGTCCTTCTAATAAGCTCATTCTTTATATCTATCTAACCATCAAGAATATGACACTTAGTTTAATAATGTGCCTTTTGTACATAGATGTTAGTTTTTTCTATTAAGACATTTGGTATCCTTGCATTTGTCATTAACCTTCTAAATTTAAAATGCTCTATTGATCTATAGTGTAGGCTTGGTGATTGTGATACATGTCACTTACATGTTAACTTAGATGACCTTTTGATAATTTAACTTCATCATGCTCCATTGGATTATTTGTGTGTGATGAAGTGCTATAATTTTATCAAGTGAGGACATAATATAAAGTCTAAGACTTAATAAATATTAATTCCTTTGATCACAACTTGAGTTGGTAATTTTTACGTCAAGGGGATGATTTAAAAACAATGACAAAGGCCTAACTTATAACTTAAGTTACTATGTCTAGGTTTTAGCTAGTCACCATCAAAATATAAAGTCCTTATTAATGCCATGACTTAATCCCTTAGTGTTTTACTAAGAAACCCTATCTAGTCCAAGAGCAAAGATAATTAAATTTTGAGCTCATTCCTTCTGAATTAAACTTACAATCCATATATTCAAGATGCTAATGACAAACCCATAACAGGTCTACTATCTATTTATTTTTAAAATGTCCATAGATGATCTTTGTAAAATCATGACAACTTCTCATGACCTTGTGCATATTTTATCTAAGTATGGAGACCATTTAATTTTTCATAGAAGGCTAACTTTGTGCCTGCATAATTCTTGTTTCACTTAGTTTCATGACCTACAAATTGACACATTTGTTCCTTTTTCATAGGAGATTTAATACATATATCCATTTGGTCTTAAATCCTTCTCATATGCAAGATTTGGCATTATAAAAGGGCCTACTTATCTTTATCTTGAAAATTATAGATTTCATTGTGTTAGAAAACACTATCAAAATGTCTTAGAGCCCAAATTTGATAAAGCATGTCTTCTAATCACCATATTCAGTCCTAAACATTAATGACATGATCATAATTTCCCTTTTGACATCAATGACAATCATATTTCCAATAGAGGAGTAATGACCACCAAGGACATAGTATCGATGGAGGTAGTAGGAGTAGGAGATAATAGAGACCATGGATGTCTTAGATGATCTAACAAGTGGGCCTGAGTAGAGTTGGACTATAGAGAGACCACTTAGGTGTAGATTGAGATGGGTATGAGTAGCATGTCTAGGATTTGTTTTTAGGAGGTGACATATAGAGGAGGTTCTTAGAGGCCACATAGATGGGGAGATTTTTCTCAATAATCACATAGATGGTGAGATAGTAGTGCTGACACATAGATAGGTAATCAAAGATGGTTAAATTATTACTTGAGATTATTTGAAATATACTAGAGATAGATGGATTTTGAGATATATTAGTGGTCTAATATCTATCTATTATGTTTTTCATAGGTATGGTAGAGGATGAGATTATATGGAGGTCCTTAGTGAGGGGAACACTCCATAATGTCCTAGATGAGGATCTGATGCCATATGACCCTACTATACTAGAGGATCCTAGGGTACCATCTACCCTAGCTCAAGTGAGATGGTTTAGACTAGATGGAAAGGAATCAAGGTTGATATGAGCATATAGAGAGGGTATACAACCACCAATAGATATGGGTATAGGAGAGACATGAGCATGGTATGCCCTAGTTGAGGAGAGAGCTACACATCAAGCTATAGTGATATAGATGACATAGGCACATGCTTGGGATAGAGTGATATAGGTAGTGGCCCTAACCCATATGACATAGGTATAGGAGTAGGAAAAAGTGACACACATAATAACCCTAACCCATATGACATGGGTACAAGAGAAGGAGAGAGTGACACATCTGGTGACCCTAGCCTAGTTAGCATAGGTGCTAGCTTAGGTAGCTCATCTACAGGAGCATGTGTTGGGACTGAGATCTCAGACAACCTTTTTACATCATTTTATTTGGACGGTTTATACCAAGGCATCTATAAGAATCATGGCAAGTCCATATGATAGGAAATATTTGATCCATCCATAGTACTAGATCATTGTATATGGTTGTATTTTTTGCATTAAAAACTCATGATATATATATATATATATATATATATATATATATATATATATATATATATATATGGATCATTTTGGCATTTTAGAATGTATGTGCTATCATTATGGTTGTGTTTGTTGATGCTTTGGATATATTTATTTTTATCACATATATGTATTTGTTGCTATATGTGTTATATGAAATATATGAGGTGTGGTTTATTTCCTAGCATTATATAATACACATGATTATTTAAAAAGAAATAGGCAAAAAGGATTTGGTAAAATATAATCAATCAAAGATGTACTACACACTAGTTCAAGTTGGGAAATGTGTAATAACAATAAAATGACTAATTATAAAGAACAAAAGGGTGGTAAAGAAGATGGTAAAAAGAAATTTGTTTTTTAAACCAAATGAAATATTGGCACCAAATTAAAAAAAAAGTAAAATCACATGACATCGTGTTGGGAAATATGAAAATAATGTAATAAAATGGAAGGAATGTAAAAGAAAAAATGGTATAAAAAATAAGAAACAAGTGAATTAATTCAATCAATCATACTAAATCATGTTAAGAAGTATAAGAGAAAAACAAAATTGGCAAACTTTACATTTGAAATGTATCACACTAATTCAAGCTAGGAAGTATGAAATTTTTTCAAGAAATGGTTGGATTCTTACATGTAATCATAAAATAAGAAGATAAAAGTTAAATAAAAATTAATTAATCATAAAACATAATAAATCAATCTATAAATCATGTCAATGATGTGTAACTTCATAATCGATCACATCTTATCTCATATTTGACACATATAATTCTGATTGTGACTTAGATTATTGGAAAATTTTGTGAGGAGGGTCAGGTCCTATCTATGGTCATACACTGGAACTAATCAAGGAAACACCAATTTGGTGGAATAAAATTTGAAAATTGGGTAACAAAGGATGTGGGTAATATGAAGGTGAAATTGTGTAAATTTGTGAGGAATGGTAGGTCTTATCCATGGTCTTACAATAGAACTCACAAATGGAATCAAAAGGGGAGTCATCAGTGAACAAAATAATATTTCTCAAGAGTAAATATGAGGAATTTAGGGTGTGAAAATGGGAATGTGAAAATCATAACATAGGCATCTTATGAGAAGACCTTAGGAGATAGGAGGTATACTAAGGACATGAGAAGACACTAAGTGACTAATGACCATCAATGTGGAAAAGAAACCTATTTGATATAGACATAAATCTTTGTATCCAAATAAGTATTATACTAAGATCAATTCATGAAGGTATATTGGTACAATAAAATTAAAATGGACCTACCTTCCTACGATGTGTTCCTCATTCCTCAAGAACCCTTATAGAGTCATCGGTCTACTGTGAAGATTGGGTACTTATGTGAGAAAGTGGGTAGCATTAAAAGATTTTTTATTCTCATTTTATAATATACTATCCTACCACACCTTAATAGACATCTTCTCTATTTTTAGGCCAACTATGGAGTTTGAGCTTCAACAAAAAAAAGGAGATGTTCTTTGAATCATTTATTTTAGTGTGATTTGACTTTTAAGAATTTTGAAATGTTTTTTACTTTTGTATCATTTCCTTTTGTTAAATGATTTGGATTTTAAATATTTTAAAGGTTTTTTAGGGTTCATCCTCCATACAAACATGGAATTAACAATCATGAGAGATGGATTGATATATATTAATTAGATATAGAATTAGGCTAAAGGAAGCTAAATAACCAAAGACAAGACTAACTAGGACACTTAGGCTTAATAATGGACCATCATGTTATCTCAAGTTCAACCATGTATATGATTAGTTTTCAAAAGGGGGAATAAAGGGGAAAAGGAGATCCAAAGTGGACCAACATAATGAGTGACTATCATGAGATGAATTTGTTTTCTAATTGATCACATGGTAATAGGGAATGACCAAAGGGAACTAACTTTGTATAACCAAGTCAAAATGATAACTATTCATGAAAAATAGAGATAACAAAGAAAACAATCACAAAGACACAAGAATGGAATTTTTAAGAAAGAAAATAGAAGAAGTAAAGAGAAATCAATGATAAATAAAGACATCCATAAGTGAACATAAATGATAATATAAGAAATATAGAGTGAAAAATTAAAGTCACCATGTAAGATACATAATAATTTGACACAATGTCAAATGATATAATAGATAGATAGATAAAGATAAGATTGGATCACACATCCAATCCAAATGTAAATGTAAAAGAACCATGCATGTGCTCATAAATACTGATAAATATACCCACACACATTATCCATAACATTATATAGATATTTATGAAGATGGATGCAAACTGATAATAATGGCTCATCTATCCTTAATGAAAATTGGTAAAATATTTTTTGTCTAATCACCTTCACAAAAAAGTAGGAATGTTGGATGCATCATGCTAAGGATGGAAATCACTCAAGGGATGCTTAAGAGAATGCATAGGAGTAGGCTCCATATGAGATGTGGGAATCATTTGTGGAGAAGGATATACAAGTGAGGAACTCATGAGTGGAGAAGGATCCATAGGTGAGGGAAGGTCAATAGGTGATAGAGTCATGAGTGGAGACACAAAAGGTGATGAAGGGACCACAAGAGGGGATGAAAGCATAAGAGGTGGAACCATGGGAGAAAAATGAGGAGCCTTATTATAATAAAGACCTATGGGAAGAATGGTATAAGGTTTGGGAATAGCTATAAGATTATCCTCAAGGTATTATTGAAGGATGCGTTAATTATTAGTGTGATGGGTGCCACATTGGTACCATGTAGAATATACCTCACCATACTTAGGCATATATTCAAGAAGAACCTTTAAGGTAATCATGGATTTATCTAAGGATTAAGGGGAATAAGTATTCAAAGTATAAATATATTACGATAGCTTGTGACACTAGGTGGATGAATGATTATCTGTGCCATGGGAGAAACATATACATTTGTGAGGGGTTTTAGTAAAGCACTCATAGGAAGAGGTTTAATAGGAATGGAAGAAGATGGGAAGGCTTGTCATCCCATTTTGTGGGAAATAGAGCCATCTGAGGTAAAAGAAGCCAACCATCACCAAGGGAAGGTGGTGGTGGGCAAGGAAGGGGACTAGGCTCAATAGAAGGAGAAATGGGATCAAAAATAGGGATACACTTAGTAATAACAGAAGCAAGAATAAGCTCAACTATAGAAAGAGCAAGAATAAGATAAACAATAGTAGGCTTAAGAGTGAGATTTGATGCAGGTTATACTAAGGGATGGGTGGGATCTATAGAAGGTTGAATAAGGGTTTCACACATATCAATGATAAGCAAGTTATAAGGGTCAAGGTACCTAACAAAGTGGTAAGGCCAATCATATCATGATCTATGAACATACTCCTATGAGGTTCCTCAAAAATTGGAGGTGTTGACACCATCTTTACCCTATGATAAAGAGGAAAAATACTAAAATTAGGAATTATAAATGAGGTAATATGGGAAGATCTACAAAAAAAACTCAAGCAAATAAGAATGATAATAGATAATCTAGGCATTAAGGGCCTGAACAAGACTACCTAAGAATGGATCATCTAAGAAATAACCATCATCTTAATCAGGGGTGTGAAGTTTAATGATGTAAGTAGGGATGACCTTTCCATTTGATAAAGTGTGGTGAATATAATTTTGGGTCTTGGTCAAGACAACAAGAATTTCATCACAAGGAGGTTTATAAGAATGAGGTTGTAAAGAAGCCAAAAGATGAGAGATGAGATGAGGTGAGATATCAAATGTTTTAATATTTAAGTTATTCTAATCAATGTCATCATCATCAGAGTCTAATAGGTCAGGGATAATATTCCCAATGAGTTTAGGATTCATGTTATAACTTTGAGTTGAATGAATAAGAAAATTAAAGCATTGAGACTCAAAATGGAACATTGGGTAATGGTTCAAGAGTAGGAATCTTTAAAACACCATGGTCTTGGAATTGTTTAAAATTACAAGGGTTAATATCACCCTAAATCTTGTAAATGGATCCATTTTGGGGGAATTTAATGCATTAGTAGGCAAAAGAAGATCTACTCTCATACAGTGAGTCCTTAGCCTACCAAGCAAGAGAGAATAAAGTTAAATATCATCACCTTCATATGAATGGTGATAGGTGGGATAGTAATGAGAAGCCACACACAACATAATGGATGCATTTTATTTCAATCATATACTTTGCATGTGATGCATGTGGATTTGAGATTGCATTCATAATATCCAAGGGTTTTGATAAAATTAAGAGAGGTAACATAGGTGCTAAAACCCTCATCAATAAATGTATGCTTTACTTGGAGATCACCTATTGGAAACTAATGAATAAAAGAGGATCATCTGCATGAAGTAGAATCTCATCAAGAATCATCGAAGGGAAAATAAATTTTAGGGAAAGATAAGTATCCATTATTTTGTCAACATGGATGGACATCCCTTCACATTATTTTAATATGCTATCCTTGGATCTAGATAAGGATGATTCACACCATACTATGGAAGGATGAGGGATGTTCATTTACAAAAATAGTTACATAAGATGGTTTGTATGGTTTGGAGAGGTCCTCATAATTTCAAGGAATGGAATTTTGGATGGGAGATAAGTGAGCTCCATAATGGGATCCCACTCATTATTACCCATAAGAAGGCTATTATAAATAGGTGCATAGTGATTAATAAGGTTCTTAGAAGGAAAAACCGAAGTGGGTTGGAATTTATGTTGATAAGAAGGAGAAGGTTTATAAAAATATTGTAAATTATGTTGCGAAGATGAAGTGGTTGGTTTGCGTTTGCTATGAGAATTGGTAAAATAAGTGTTTGTATAAGCTTGATTATCATTATGTTGGAAGATGGAGGGATGGTATAACTATAATGGGAAGTTTTATCCAAGGGAGAATTGGGAATTAAATCATAAAAGGTTATAAGGTCATCTATTCCCAACTCAGTTAAATGAGCTGGAGAAGAATCCTAGATAACATAGAATGTTCAAGATAATGAAGGAGTGTAGATAGGTTGGGAATCAATAAAAACAACCACACTTCACATATTAGTCATGTTAACCAAATTCTCTTTAGAAGTGGGGTCAACAAGACTTTATACATTATTGGTAGAATGTGTGGGCTTGTTTTGGTTGTCTTGATTAGGTTGGTGATTAGGAAGAGGTCTTTGTAAATAACTAAATGAGCATTAGATTGATTTAATGCTTGATATTTAGTATGTGATATTTTATCCTTTAAAACAATGTTATAGGCTTGTTAATTATTTTGAATGATATAATAATGATCAAAATTAGGACCAATAATAATATCCATAGCTAAATTATAGAGCTACCTACATGTCTCATGAGAATAACCCCAACTAGTGTGAAACTAACAAAACTTGTTATGATCATACCAAGATTTCATAGGATGAGTAGGGTCAAGTTATAATGGAAGAGGCTTAGGTATATTCTTAAGTAACTTAGTCAAGGATAAGGGTTTGTGAATGCCGATAGTATTTGGTAAAGATAAATGAGGATTAGCATATTATTGAGAATGGGGAGATAGTTCTAAAGATTGGTTAGGAATGATAACTTGAATAATATGAATGGTGTCATAAGAGTTTATGACATCATCACTGCTAAAATTATGATTTTCGTTCTTAAGTAAAAGATGAGGAAACACAAAAGGTTCGGGTGGCTTGAATTGATACATAAGGAAATCTTGATGTTTGGCTTGGTAAATATCCTCTTCCAAAGTATGTTGAGAGAGAGTGATGACCCAATATTTTAAATTGGGAAAAAGAGCATTAGTGAAGAGATGGAAAATTTTACCATTGGCCATGTTATGTTCACATTTATTTTACAAAGTTTTCCACCTTTTAACAAAAGCTTGGGCAGTTTCATTTTCAGGTTGTTTATAATTTATGAAGTGGGCCAAAGTGTTTTCGAGAAGATAATTATTTTAAAATTAATGAACTAAAGCATTCACTAAATCTTCCAAACTATCAATAGAATGAGTTCTAAGTTGATTGTACCAATCTAAGGCATCACCCATGAGGGTTTTGTCTAAGAGATTAGTGGTAGTAAAGGTGTTCAATTTGACCCAATCCTTATAAATATTTACAAATGTTTTAAGGTTAAGGGTAGAATCAGTTGATCCATTATAATAAGTTGTAGATGTGATACCTCTTATATCAATATTATCAATTTGAGTCGTACGAGGCTCATTTTGAAGATATTTAATGGTTTTGTTAACCAAAGGAGGTTGAGGAATGAGATTCCCTTAAGAATCTTGAATAGGAGGTGGGGAATCATTTTGATTATGTGTTTCCCAATTCATTGGTTGAGGATGAGTTTGAAGATGAAGAAGGTGATTTTGCATTCTCATCATTTGATTTATATTATTATCTTGAAAGGTATTCATTTGATTGAGTGTTTGTAATAAGATTTGGTGGGTTTGATCAACATTATTACCATTATTTGTGGTATTAAAATTTGTATGAGTGTCTTGGGTACCACTATTGGTATTGATAGGAGTTTGAGAGGAACTATGAGAATGAGAGGCACTAGTGGCAAAATTTGCTTGTGAAGCAAAAGATGGACTAGTGAATGGATGAGAAGAGGAAGAACTAGAAGCATGGTTACCTTGGGTGGAAAGTGATGCACTAGTATAAGTATTAAGGATAGTGTATCTTATAAGATGCCCACTAAATGTAGAACTTACCATGTTAGTGGAGATACTAGGCATGGGGGTGGAAGAAGTTAAATAATAAGAGATCATGGTATGAGAAGGGGTCATAATCGAGGGAAGAGGTTGAGAATAAAATAAAGTGATATGCCTAAATCCATTTGAGAATGTAGGAGTATATGAATGAGGGTATTTAGTTTTACCACTAATCATAATATGGTAAATGGTATAGGGATCTTTTCCTTAATATTGAGAAAATTTAGACATAAAGAAGAGCATTTCAGGGAAATACTATAATTTGGGTTAGTCTTATAGGGATAAGAGAGGATTATACTACTAAGAGGTATTATGAGGGGTCCCATAGTTCATAGTGAGAATGGATATGTGAACATTACTCTCATTTAGGAGAGGAGCCCTATTCTACATATGGGAGATCCTATGAGGATTGTTAAAACTCATCATGTTTGTTGAATTCAACTCAGTGTTATATTTAAACTTAAAATTCATGACGATGGGAAACGACTAAAGCAAGGTAATGAAAATGCAAATACAAGGATATAAGAAGTGATAAAAATAGTATAGGGTCGATTGGGTTGACCTAGCCCAAAAACCAAGGCCTAAAAATAGTATAAGGTCAATTGGGTTGACCTATCATGGTAAATAGAGGCTAAAAAGTGTATATGGTCAATTGGGTCAACCTAGCACAATAGATAGAGGCTAAAAAAGTATACAGGGTCAACTAGGTCAACCTAGAATAATAAATAGTGAAAATTAGATAGCCTATAGTAGATTGTGTCAACTAAAATGACTGTGTACTTAAAATAATTTTGTAAGTTGAAAATTAAGAATTAAAGGGAAATAAACAATCAATTGGATCAATGAGGGTGATTGAATTGAGGCACACAACACAAATCCTTGCACCAATGCTGGCTAATGCAAGTTTTTGTAATACAAAATATATTTGAGTAAAGAGAAATAAATTTAACCTATAAAGTAAAAGCCAACTAAGTGGTCAACCTAAATGTTGTTAGGTTATTAGAGTATAATTTTAAATGTGATAGGAAGTTGTCTATAAGCAAGGAACCATAAAATAATCTAAGGATAATTTTATGATATTTGGGTTGAAAAGGATCTATATTGGCAATGGTACATGCTTGGTATTTAGGCCTACCCCCTCACTTCACACACCATAGTGATAAGGGTGTCAGGTGCTTAGCCAAAATATGCCATTAACCACATGTTTATACTTTTCTAGAAAACCAATTTGGCTTCCCCCTTGGTGATGAAATCCAAGTAGGTAGGCATTGGGTGGATAATTATTAAAATGGTTTTTAAGATTTTGTGATTTGCTTGTGTGTGCATAAAATATAAGATAGTGAAATTGAATGGTAAATTAAAAACCAATTAATTAGACTATATGATCTATTATAAGCATGCAAACAAAAAGAAATGAAAGTGTGAGCTAATTACTATCATATAAAGGTTAAGTTTAACTGTGAAACATGGTAAACTATTGATGCATTTGATAGTATATACATAAAATATATAATAGGGTCGATAATGTTGCTTCTGTACCATGGAAACAAAGGTTCAAAAAAGAATAGGGTTAGTAGAGTTGACCAAGTTATCCAAATAACACATATAATATAGAACTGGGTTGATAGGGTTGATCAAGTTGACTTTATTGGGGTAGTTTTAAAGACTAAAAATTGTGAAAGGAAAGCCTATAATAAAAGAGAGAAAGGATAGAAGGGAACCTTGGCGAGTCTAAAAATATAGAGAAATGAGATAGCTATCAAAGAACCTTGATAAATACCTATAGCTAATAGGGTCGATTGGGTCGATCTAGATTTATAGAATCCTATTATTGAGTGCCTAAAATTTAAAAGGTTGATTGGGTCAACCTAGTAGTCTAGATTAGATGTATAAAAGTCTAAAAAATTACACTAGGTTGACTAGGTCGATCTAATAGCCTATACTTGAAAAAGAACCTACATAGAAAGAATATAGTCATTTGGATGTGACTGTGTGTTAAACCTATGCATATAATTTAGAAATATGTCAATGCAGTCAACCCAGTATGGTAAATCTATTATATAAATAATGAAAAATCTTATAATGGTTAGCTCACATCACGTTCACCAGAATGTATGCAATCAAAAATGCATCATGTTTATAAATCAATCCTAACTCAAATAAGATAGAGAATAGCTACACTTCCAATTAAGAATATATTTGTTAAGTAGGAGCATGACCAATATGGAGATCCATTAAACCCAATTAGGGGATCATTTATCATAATACACCATGCTAAGGAGGGTTACAAATCTTCTAGTCTAACACAATCATGTAATAACCCTAAGGGAGTTCTAGGTTTTCATAATTCACCTAAACTAATAACAAGTAAATTAAATCTAATCTAGAGCTCACCAAAGCTTATGACATAAAGTGGGGGTTATAAAAAATAAAACTAAAATACATAGATGACATGTAATCACATCAATGTATACAAAATCCTAATATATGGAAGAGAAGCATAAATGTATATTTATCTAATCTTACAATGGAGAAATAAAGTTAGTAATACTTACCTTTAAATATAAACCTATCAAGCCTCAATATCTCCCTTAGCCAAGGTGATTTGTAAGAGTTTGTTGTGGTATGTAAGGATGACAAAGACAAATCAACTCTAGGCTACACATCATATTAATGCATCCAAAATACTTCTATGCAAGACAAGATTTGTATCTTTAAATAAATTATGGAACCCTAAGCTTTACTTCTTAAGTATAATGGTCAATAAGTAGATGTTCATTTGATATTAATTCTTATTTCACTTATTCTTATGATATGATGGAAATGAAGTTGTATTTATAGGTAGATTTCACCCTAACCCCTTTCAAAAATCCTAGCCTACATGATCAACCTAACATAGTTTCAAACAATAATTCACTAGGTCATGAGCTAGGTTGACTAATCTCAACTAGATCCTAAGTGAAAAATACCTTGAAACTATATAGGTTTGATCCAATCGACCCATTACAATCGACTGATAAAATGGGATTTAGGTGAGGAATAGGAGGATAAAATGTAGTAAATGCCTAGAATGGGTAAAATAGAGAAAAACAAGCTTAGGGTAAATGGATTTAGGAGACAAGTGTGTAGATAACATGTGACAAAAGGGACAAAAAATTTTCAAATCTCCAATGGTCTACCCACCCCTTTCTTGATACACCCCTTAAGGTATGCACTCAAAGAGATTGAGACTTGATGGGTTCCTACAAGATACAAAGTGTCAGTAGTCGATAAAAGTTTAAAAATATTATGTGTATACATAATGGTTCTTTATTGTGTGTATAATTTTTTTTTTTTTTTTTAATTTGTTGATAGTCATTTTACAAAGGATATATGTTGCCTTTAGGTGCTCATAATGTGTTTTGTAATGTTGTATAAACTTTATGTTTGATTTGAATGGCTTTTTGGAGCATAAGGTTTCATTGAGTTCAAACTAAATTTTTATCCTGTAAAAATTTTATTACAATTTTTTGAGGGATACCATACAAAATATGATATTGATTATTTCCATTTTTGTGTAAAATTATCTATGAATATATATTTTTTTACTCTTTTCATTGTTAATATGATTTGGGACTATTTGGTGTATACTTATTGAGGATAAGTGTTTAGAATATAAGTAGTTATGATTATTATTAGTGTTATTTAATCATTAAAATACCTTCATGGTGTGTGTGTGTGTGTGTGTGTGTGTGTGTGTGTGTGTGTGTGTGATATTTTAAGTCAAAAAATATAACAATCATTCTTGAATCATGGAATTAAAATGGATATGTTTAGATGTTGAATAGTAGTTTTAAAGCTAATCATAAGTATTTTTATTTCATGCACTTATCTTTTAGTCAATTATTTTTCATTATTTTATGATCTTGTTTTCAAATTTTCATAATATCCATTATTAGTCACCCTTATATACTACCATGCTATTGGAATACATGTCTAACTGATGGATGGGGTGGTGTAGGATCACTGATGGGGAGATCATTGGGTATGATTGGTGGGCCTTTGCCTCTTTCTCTTTAGAATTTGATTCAAGTGCTTGGATTCTTATTGCAATTTGGATTTCCATTATTTTGACATTTATTGAAAGGCATGATTTAAATTAGTGTCTTATTATAATTTATAAAATGTAATTCATTTGTTATATTCTTATTCTTTAAATGGAATGATTATGTTATTCAAATTTGAAAAAAAATAAGTTATTGTGTAGATAACTACAAAGTGCATGTAATATTCTTTAAGTTTTTATTGTAAAAAGTGGATATACTTACTTCCTTTTATTCTAAGTAAAATTCTTATATGAAATATATTTTTAATTTGATGTAACTTTCAAGTTATGATAATTAAAGTTGTTGTTCAATGTTTATTTTCATGTTATAATTAAAATGTAGATATGTTATCTTGAATTGGTGATTATAATCAGTTCTTGAGTTTTTGAAAGATAACATTGGTATTTTAGTATTCTTAAGAGTTTTATCTTAATCATTTTTTCTTAAGATGATTATTATGATTGTTATTCATTTTGTACATTCTTAAATGGATGAGCATATAATCTAATTAGTTGATAAGGTATTTTGGATGATTATCATATTTTTATTAAATTAGAGAGGTTTAGTTAGCGAAAGTAACTTATATAAATAATAAACATGTTGTACTAATTTCATCGGTGTTATAGTTAATAACTAAATGAAATGAAGTTATGTTATATATTATAGTATTTTAATCTTGTAAGATTATTCCAATTTGTAGAGTGGTATATCTATAGTGTTATATTGGTTTCAAATTTTTCTTAGTTTTAATGAATGAAGATACAAATCATTTTTGACTATGTATGTTAGTTGTAACAATATTTATTAAAACTTTTATTTAATGATATTTTATCTTATTGATTTATTTTATTGTAAATTTGGACTTACATGTCTTCAAAAAAATTATTTAAGATAATCTTGATATTTAGTTAGATGACTTGCATTCTTGTTTTTTTATTTTCAATTATTATAGTAAATTAATGGATATTTAAAATTTCAAATGAATAAGAAGTATATTGATAAGGTATTCATAATTTGGAAACTCTAGTAATTAAAAAAGAGTTGTGTAACTTAATATTTTGTTATTTAAAAAGATAAATTCATTGAATAAGTTATAACAACATGATTGGTGTTTGATGTAACAAGGCTGAGGTAATGATGGTCTTCTTGAAATTTATTAAGTTATCACTATGAAAATCATAAGCATGTATATTGAAACATCAATAGATAATTTAAGTCTTAAAGGAATGTTTGATTATTATTCATTATTTATCTTGATAAAGAGCAATTAGAACATATGATTAACATATTTTTCATATAGTAAATTATTACCATATGGTATTGTGAGATGGTCAAGTGAACACACTTAAGTGAAATTGTTTTGAATATAATTAATTTTTTATGTATAAATTGGAGGTGATTCCATTGATGCAATAGCCATTTATGTCATAATGTTTGTCAAATAATAAGAATAAAAAATGTACTATTACTTACTTCAGATTATCTTGAAAATATTGATGAATGTTATCAATATAATTCTATGAGGGTAGTGATCTTAGTTAGAGTCATGATGACATAAGCAGGTATCCCTAATTGATGGAAATTGAATTCTCACAACATGTATTTATGGAAGTATGTCAAACATATTGCATTGTATTAATTTTAGAAATAAACATGAAGCTTAAATGTTGATGTTCATATAATTATGTAAATCATTTAATATGTAAGCTTATTATGATGACTCTTCTATTGTGAATTAAATCCTTTTTACATTATTTTGGTGTGTTACTTCTTGATGTTTGACTAGTACACTAGGGTTAGAGTTTAGTGTCTCTATTTGATCAAGGTAAAAAAATTTTTATATCAATTACATGCATTTTGTTAAGGCTAATAATTGGTATTAGTCCTTTTAAGAAGGTGATAAAATAAGTAAATAGATTTGAGTGTATGAGTGTACATTTAGTACACTAGTACACCCCAAACTGGTACACCCCAATATTTTTATTGATTGGTTGAAATAACTTCATAAAAGTATCCTTTATGAATTTTTAACCTTAATACAATACTTTTGTGTGGTATAAAAACATTATGGACTTTATCATATTTATGCAAATTATTTTCCTTTTGTTAGGTTTGTAACGGTGCTGAGTAAATCAAGGTTTATTTTTTTTATAAATTAGGTTGTTATAGTTTGGCATACGACACTTGCATCGACATAAGTGTATGGATGGGATCAAGTGTATAGGAAACTAGAAAATAGGTACAGTTCAAAAACTTGTAGAGGATGATAATAAACAAGCTTATAACATTTTCATAGTATAGAAGGTCTAGTCATCAAAATAACATATGATCAAACTAATAGATAAGCAATAGGCACAAGAGATAGTGAATTCAAAAATTTAGATAACAAAAAGATAGAGGAATTGAAGGGTAAATCCATGATAAGTAGTTGCTAATATACAATACTAAGGTGGTATATAATTCAAATTTTGTAACTACACATGGTCTCTTGGAGCATAATAGACCTTAAGCTAAAGGATAAATAATTTTGGTATTTGAATACATTTATTTGATAATACGGGAGAGGTTTAAATTTAATTTTCTAATGTGGGAGAGGTTTATGTGGAATATGTAATAAAAAAAATGTATTAATAGAGTTTCAAATTTAGTTTTTATGTCCTACCAATGCCAATATTATTTGTTGAAATCATGATAAAATGTCACTATTAGAGTATTATGATACTAGTATGAATCTATTATTATACATTATTATATGTTGTAATCAATTTTGGTGTTTAATTATTATTTTACAAAATTATCAAGGGATTAAAACCATTGGTTTTAAACTATAAATTGGTGTATCACCCTCGAATTTTATTATTTTTAGTGACATATTAGATAAATTATTGTACTACATGATTAATTTTAGGGAAGGTTAAAATGTGCCTTGCTATTATAGTTAGTTTTTATTATTTTTTAAGGCTGTTATTAATTTAGATAAATGTATGTGTTATACAATTAAAAATATGTAAGAAATTAGTGGTAACTATAATTGAATTAATGCATCTTATTTTTGTGAAATACTTAGAGTAGATTTGGATTGAGTGTTACTAGTCTTAGTATATTTATGTTTGTGAATATTGTTGAAAATTTTGGTAGATGTCTAGATAGACCCTAATTTATTATTTTCATTCAAATTCCTTCCATGCATACCCTTCCATAATTTTTTAGTTTTTTGGTGAAATAATCAAAACTTTTATTATATCATATTAATTTCCTTTAAAGTTAACAGATTAGATTTGTTTTCATAAATTAATTTCTACAAGATTAATTTATGACTATCAATGAGATTGCACTAAAAAAAATTGTATTACTAGTCCTAATAGATTTAATTTTTTGAATATTATTGCTAAATTTGGTAGATGTCTAAATAGGCCCTAATTTATTATTTCCATTCAAATTCCTTCCCTACTTACCCTTTCATCATTTATTAGTTTTTGGATGAAATAATCAAAACTTTTATTACATCATATTAATTTACTTATAATTTAGTAGATTATATTTTTTTCCATATATTATTTTTTGAAATAATTATCTATGACTATCAGTGATATTGCTTTACAAATTGTCATCTTGTATTTAGGTGCTAATCCACATGCTTACCAATTTGTTCTTAATTTACCAATACTATTTTGAGACTTGAATCTAAATCTTATATTTTAATTATTAAAACCAATAAAAAATAAAACAATATGTCATTTATACCCATTTATGCATGCATGCCAAAACTTGCATCAATATAAGTTACATGTTTCTATCATCTCCCACATCATTTTACTCAACACCCTCACCCTAATTGTCATCACCATTGACAAAAATATCTCTTCCTATCAAATAATGTTAAAAATTATAGAAATAATTAATATAAATAATATTCAATAATAGAAATTATAACCTAAAAATAATAATGTTAATATATAAAATAATACAAATTTACATTAGTTGCATGGCTCGCATTCACTAGGTAATGTCCTTCCTAATACTAATTTATACTTTTTTTTTATCTCTCTTTATATAGCTGAGGACCCTTCCCATTTATATATATATATATATATATATATATACTAATTTTTGAAATGAATAATACCTATTTAGTTTCTACCTAGAATCCATGGGTATATCATACTCCTTTTTCAAAAGCAAATATAAATCAATACAATTCATTTCAAAATAAATGAAACAAATACATTTTTTTAATATATACTTAAATAAATGCATGGAAACGTAACAAGTGTGAAATGAAATATATTTATATTCTTTATAATGGTGTATTAAATACCTTAAGAGCCACTAAGATGTGTGAAAAAAATTTCTTAGAAATAATTTTCTTTTTAGCCTTCATTTGTTGTGGGAGGAAACATAACAAATGCCAAATGAAATATATTTACAATTTTTTTTAATGGTGTACTAAAGACCTCAAGATCCAATGAGATGTGTGACAAATTTTCCTTATGAAATCCTTTCCTTTGTATCCTTCATTTGTTTTGATCTTTCCATCTTCCTATTTTTCAAAATGTCAATCTTAAGGGGCATGACTATAAATATTTGGTTGTAATTCATTTTATTCTTTTTCTAAATATTTGAACAAACATTCATCATCTTTATTTTATATTATTTTTTATTTTTTTATTTCTAATTATTATTAGTTAGAGGCTTATATAGTGGGGTGTATCCCTAAGATTCATCTCACACAAGACAAAAAAATATATATGTTATGATCATGATCAGACCCTAATCAATCTAATACATACATCGACCCACATCTATCCCTTAAATATTTATGGAAGTGAGAGGAGAGGGGATCTAAAATTATAGAGAGAAAATTGTTTGTAATGATGTAATGTCCTTGTCTAAGCTAAGGGCTAAGGGATAAGACACAATTTCCATATTTGGAGATGTGTCATAGACTATGGAGAGGTCCCTAGATGAGATATAGATAGTCATGCAGGTTGAGCCTATACATGTAGTAACTCTCACTATCCATATTCATATCAAACTCTATATATATGGGTTCCATCAGAAGAGTTATAGTGAACCCATATATAGATTCTATATAAGCCCTTTGCCATTTTAATGTTGACACACTCCATAATTTTGCCTAGTGGATTTCATAAACCATTCTCTATGGTGGTTTCTAGTTTTGTTTGTTGTGTTAGTGTCTGGTGTTAACATGGCTCCATGAAGTTTTTTTGGGTAATCACGATGTATTTAGTAGTTGAGGATACTTACACCCTACTGTACAAGCCACCTAATATTTGTTTAGAACTACCATAAAAAGATAATAAATATGAACCAATTTTTCTTTGACCTCATTTTCAATTGTCTAATGGGCATGGTAATACATGAGTAGTATCTTGGAGAGAAATTGATTATTTCATTTAGTGAGGTGAATTAGGTGAGATAACATTGGCCATATATATGGGTAACAAGAAACAAGATTTTCTAAATGCTCTGAGGAGGATTGTATAGGGATGGATTATTTGTTTTATGGAATTTTTTTCTTCCAATTAACATTACTAGTTAATGCATCATCATAGACAAAAAAATGGAAAAATTTAAAAATTTATAAAACAAATCTCAAAATACATACTTATAAGATACATTTAATGATTGAGAATAAAAATGTATTTCTAGAAAATAAACTATTTCTTCTTCTTGTAAATGTAGCCTATGATTATCAAGCACCACCATGAGCCTTAGCTATGAAAATTAATTAAAATACCAACTACAAAAGAGAAAATGAAAAAATAATATGCCCAACTATAAAGAGGACAAAACATCTGAATAATTAATTTAATGCATCATAATCATTACTCTAAGCTTGCCTTCATAAATCACATGAGAATAACATGTTTTTGAATCATAACTATTCTTCTTTTCATATTGTTGATTCCATAATTTTTGTGTTTGTTTTGAGGGTATAATGGCAATCATATATAGAAAAATGGCTCTTTTATGTGTGTTTAAGGGAAGCCTAATTCGTATTCTTGACATCATTTTGGATGAAAAATCCTCTACAAAAAAATAACATTTTTTACAGTACCCTATCTAGACCTGTAGAGGCAATATTATTTTCTATTTTGAATTTTTTTGGTAATATTATTATTATTTGTCTGTTCCATGCACAATAGTATGTAGATAGTGAAGAAATTAGGTAAATAATGGGAGATAAGGCTAGTACCACTAGCCAAATAGAGGGTATAAGAGGCATAGAAAAGCACCAAGTGTACAAGTTGAAAGGTAAAGGACATTATGTCTAACAAAATAGAGGATATCAAGGAAAATTTAGAATAAAAGACATAGGATGCCAATCATAAAATGCAGAGTTGAGATTAAAAGAGATTTATACATTGTCTTGATTGTAAATATAAATTTTAATGACCTTTATTTAAATAACTTCCCAAATTTGATTTTGCATGATTATAAATATTCCCATAGCTTGCACCTACATGTCACACTTGAGATCTATTTTATTTTAGGCATAATTATAGATTCTTAAAATATATAAGGATACCAAAAAATACATGAACTAATTATTGTACTCTTAATTATGGATATATAGTAGATAAAATAAGACCAAATATTTGCCTTGCATTATTTTTATGAGGACACATTATTTTACAAGAAACTATGAACTATTCATTGTTTTTATTCTCATGGTGGTGATGGTTATAGTAGTATTTTGATTTTTTTGATAGTTGTGTCAAGCATGACACGTAGATATTAAAAAAGTACAATTATCATGAAAATGATAGAGAGGAAATTGAAATTTATATACAAATTTTAGACATTACAATTATAAGTAGTAATCAATTATTTGGTAAATTTAGCTTTTTAAATATATACATGAAATTAAATTTGTTCAAAAGAATATATACACACTAGGTATGATGAAGTTGTGTAATAATTACCAAAATCATAAGTATGTGTTTTAAGATTTGCTATATAAATTAGTAAAAAAATTCATTTCTCCTATGTGTTGATGCATCAAATAGTACTAACAAGGCACTACGCTAATTATTATTTCATAAGGCCATCTATTATGTCATTTAACCCCTAAAATATTCTTTCATCTTTGGTTAAGGCATTCAATTTAACAATATATTTGAAACCATAGACTAAAAAATAAAAAATAATCAGATAGACATAGTTTCACTCCTTTTTAATACTACATATAAAATAATAACTAGTAATATATATATATATATATATGTTTGTGTGTGTGTGTGTGTGTGTGTGTGTGTCTATATATATATATATATATATATATATATATCTTCATAAACATCAACTCTTTTTTTTAAGATTGTAATTTTTTTTATTAGGTAAAAGATTAGGTTTTACAAGGACATAGAACCTAAGTATAGATAAAAGTGTGATAAAATAAGGCAAGAACCAAGGATGAGAAACCAAAAATGAAAAAATCAAAATAATAAGCTAATAAATGTATAATAATATAAACACACATAAGGTAAAAAGAAATTACTCAAAGAGGGAGGATCACTTTGTGAGTGCCTTAACTACCTTACTGTCCTTCACCTACTCTATTAGTTTGTTCTTTTTGATTTTAGCTTAGGTTCTATTGCTCAGACCTTAATCATCATGTAGTCATATAAAATTCAAAATTTAGTTACTTAAGTATGGTTAAAGACACCTAATCCATAGGCCCTCTTGCTTACTTGCACAACCCTTTTAGGCTCTTCTTTCACTAATTCCTAGTCATCCATAGCCTTCCAAAATTAACCATTATAGACCCAAGTAGCTCTTTCAAGACTAGATCTGTCCCCCCAAGTTTCATTCCCTTTGGACAATAATTCCCAACTTGGAAAGGAGAGCTAAAACCCGAGGTATCTTATTTCTGGCACTGTTGTCCCAGTGCAAAATAGGTTCTAACAATCATTTTCTCCCAAATCCTTATCCTAATTCATGTCAACCTAATATGATTTCATTTAACCCACAATCATTAATTTCCTTATAAAATTCCATTCAAAGTCCACTTAGAAGGGTTGGCACTCATTTACAAGAGAGAGGCAAGAATATAAGCAATTACAATCAAGCACTTTTCCCTATTCTCTACATGAAACCTTCCAATATTATTCCAAGATTATTCAAATCCTTACACTAGCCCCTAGCCATCTAAAATACACCTAGTTTTGCATCTAGTTTCATTTTAATACACAATAGCACCAATCACTTCAATGGGAGAGCTAAATTAGCTTGATCCCTCCTTGGAGTATTGGTATGTAGGCAGTGTGCCCACACACGGGGTGTGAAGTGTGTCTAACATATCCTTTACACACTAACCCCTCCTCTCTCTTTCCCAAGTTACCAATAAAATTCAATCATGAAGATATCCTAGGGAACTTTAATATTAAAATAGATGAAAAATTATATTCATAAACTTTTTGGATTTGATATTTCACTTATAAAGTAACATAGACCTATCAAGCATAACCCAAACAATTTAGATCACCTAGACAACAATGCTGGAAAAGGACTATGGCATTGAATAGTAGGGTGTCCCACTTTTGGAATGCTTGTATAATCTCAAAAATAACTCTAGGATCCTATTTATGATATTCTCCCAAGCCTACACAAAAACATCTAGACCCTACAACATCTATCTCAGTTAGTTTCTAGCTAAGTTTGACTTTCTCTCTATTATTACTATTTTTAGAAAAGGTAAAAATATAATCTATTAACACAAATTAGTGGCTTAATTATTGTAAATTATTTACTAATTTACCCTACTCATACCCATTTATTTAATTATTAATAAAACTTTATTATTCTAAAAAATAATAAAATATTTGGTGAACCTGACTTACTTTGAATTTTGCATTAAAACCCTAGGGTAAATTCCTAGTCGATTTTCTCATTAATTTCTAAATTTTTTTATTGAATATTAAAATTAGAAATTCCTATAAAATTTTAAATTTTTGTAGTGAATTTTAAAATAAATTTATTTCAAACCCTAGTTGCATCAACTATCTCCCATTAATTTTCTAGTAATTTTTTAATCATTTTCTAAATTTTTACTAGCATATTTAAATCAGAAAATCAGTATAAATTTTAAAAATTCATAGTATTTTTTAAAAAATTATTCTTTCAAAACCTTAGCTGCATATAATAGGTCCATATGATTCTTGAGGTATCACCTTACATTTATAATCAGATTACAAAAATGGATCTCACTTATTTTCACATATTTCTTTCATATCTTACAAATAATAAGGAGGCCTTACTTGGTCCTATCATGTACATTAATGTTGAAGTATACCATGTGTTAGTAAAAATATTAATTCTTTCCATTTAATGATTAATTTTCATAATAGGGGATGATACCACAAAATTTAATGCTAAAAATGCACAATATTTCAATATTTCTTTTCCATACTCTCTCTCTCTCTCTATCACGTAGAATAATTTCCAACTCTATTTTGCTAAATGCATTAGACATATCATAACACATTTCAAAATTATTTATTTATTCATGAAAAATGTCATGTTATTTATCCCTTGCTTCATATATCTCATATGGAAAAACATTCAAGTTTATCATTCTAAACACATTAGACATATCATAACACATGTCAAAATTTTCTATGCATTAGTGCACAAATCCATGCTCTATATCCCTTGTTTGTTATCTCGCATATGAAATTCTATTTATAATCATATTGATATACAACTTATAACTCTAATTAAATAAATTTCATCTAATATACATGGTTTTTACCTAGATATGTCTAACTCTTTGGCTACATACTTATAGGATCTATTGCATAAGCTAACAACCACCTGTCAAGTTTCAATGTCATGTCTTATGCACAATGAAAGATTTTACTTCTCCTCCTCTCACCCAAGAGGGTGATAGATACTTTCCATCTAAATAGGTCCATGTTATCACCCCTCTAAAAGGTGAGTCAGCCTATACTTATTTTCCTAATGCATAGATTCAACCTATAGGTTCTTCACACCTTCATCAACATATGTGCTTACATGTTCAATTAGAAGCAACTAAGATTTGCACTTGTGAGACTCTAAGGGATAAAATCACCAGTATGAAGAAGTTAATTTCAGATTTACAAAATAAGAATCATCTATTACATGAAGAGATCACAATATTATAAAATTTGATTATAATAATCCTTAAAGACACCCTAGTGTCAATCATGTATATACACCTTCGCCTAGTCAATTGGTTGCAAGCAATGTTACATATCAAAACAAGAAATCACAACAAATTAAATCTATAACTAGTGATTCAAAAAGAATTAAAATATCAAATAAGAGATTAAGTGAGGTACTAAGGTAGATTATTAAATCTATGTTGATCAAACTACCTCCTCTACATCCAGTGAGAAGATCCAAATATTATTGTGCATATCATAAAATGTATGGGCATCACACATATTCATGTTTGGAATTAAAACAACATATACAATATATAATTTATAATGAGGAATCTATACAAGGTAAATTAGTCAAGAAATTCATAGTGACATTGGAATACACTCACAAAGGGTCAAATTTAGAAACAATACAAAAGTGGTTACCAAAGCATAACTTAGAATAACAAATCCATCAAAAATCAAAATCATAGAAACAAATAATAACACAAGCATAGGTAAATAATTAAAAAGATGCAAATCTACCTCTCCAAAATGAGGCTCAACTTTCAAAGTAGTATGGATTTGGTTAGCAATATCTACAATAATTTGATTATCAAGGTCATGGGTTAGGCAAGCACGCTCAAGGCATCATTACTCCTATTCTAGTAGTTGATAATATTTGTCACCAAGATTTGGGATTTATTGAACATCATAAGGCAAATAATTCATAGATATAATTTATCAAAGGAAAATATTTACGTACAACAAAAGTCAAAACTAGAATTCCATTGGTTCAAAATCGAGATGATAGTGATGAGTGGAATAATAAAGGTTATTATGATTTCCAAAACACATGCAATGAATCTAGATATTTAGATTCATATTCATAGCCATTCCCTCATGCTTCAAAATCATGCATGATTCCTTTATTTGATACATGACACCATGATAGGGAGCCTCTTTTGAGACTCATCAGTTAGTATCATCATATCCCAACCTACTTATACATAATCTCTTTTGCTTGATTATACATAGCTTATATAAAAACAAAAAAACAATTTAAATTTTCAAAATAAAAAATCATTCAAGTAATCCAAAAACACTAGAAACATTTAGATTTTATGCATCATCCATGTTTTACATTTCTACTATTATGTTAGACTTACATTTGTTGTTATATGCTATTTTTTGTCTATTATCTACATTACCATGCTTCACTTGATGTTATTTGAGTGTGTGAAGTGACTTATAATTCCTTGATTTCTTCATTCTACCCATTGAGGGGGATTCTACTTCTACATTTGAAATGCACATTAATACATCTTCCTACTAGGGGCATCTTCTACATGACTACACCATCCAGGTTATGTCATTCTTACACCACACACTCTAGTTATCATGTTGACATACATTACTTACTATATTACATAGATTACCAAATCAACACTAATTAGTATCTTGCACTTGTATATTTCCTAGAATATACCTATTCTTGTACTAAACATGTCTTACATACTTTCACTCTTGCTTTGATTAGTTAGATTGTAATTATACCTTTACAATTTTTACATGCTTTCCCTTCTTGCTTTGTGTAGCTAGATGTGATTGCATTTCTAGTTCTAGTTTTGTTTCTTATATGTGTCATAAGATATTTTCCAATGTCCTTTGCTTCTATTCATGTGTGTGTACCTTTAGACATTTTCCAATGTCCCTTGATTTTACTCTTCTATGCGTCTGTAACCCTCATGCCAATCTTTACTTGTTTCAAATTATGTGTATGTGGAATTTGAATATGCCTTGTATGTTTGCTTTCCATTTTGAGTGACATGTGCCCATGTCCCTTGTTTGTATAGCCCTTTGGCCAACCTTGTATGCTTATTTCTTCTTGATTCTTGCTTTGTATGTTTGTCACTTGATTGCTTGTCCTTGTTTACAATGTCATGATCCATATCATGAATTTACCTTGCTTTATTGGATGCCATGATGGACATCATGCTCTATCCCTCCTTGACAACTAAAAACCAACAACTAACATCTAACACTTCTAGTTCTAGTTTAGTACATTGCACATGTTTTTACATTGTTATATCTATCTAGGCATACCCTTATTGATTTAACAATATTTTAATACAAACATTGCTATATCTAGAGATAGCTTGGTAAATATCATTGTTTTATCATGTATCTATGTAGCATAACACACTTGCAAGACTCTTTTCATCTGAGGGTAGTCATTGCAGGTTCAATCATTCCTACCCTCAAAAGAGGGGGAAATAAACAGGGGTTTTTTCATAGAGATCAAAGATACTAGTAGTCAAAATAGTAGCATTCAGAACATCTAGTTCAGAATCTAGAGATCAAACCAGTCAAAATAGAATAGAAAAATAGTGATAATTCTAGATCAACAACTATATTTAACATTGAATAATAGTACCAAAAATGGATAGTAGTGCCAAATATAAGGGGGTCCTCATTTTGGTTCTCTTGTCTAGGTATAAAACAACCAAATTTTCTAGTAATAGGCAAAAAGACCATCTTATCTATAGTTTTTGGACATTTAGATTAGTTAGAGTTAGTAGTTTGAATATAGTTTTCTTAGGGAATGTAGATATAGGGGGTTTCATGCATGGCATGGTGGATCTCACTTCCAGTTTTAGATTAGGTAGTTTACATAACTTATAGATAAAAATCCATGTTCCAAACAATAGTAATTGGGGGAAATGTGGACAACACATTGGTTTTATTTTGTTTCCAATTTTAGTTTATTATCTAGGCATTCTCAGCAGTTACATGCCTTACTCCATCTATAGGTAGTTAGCATCATTTTCAAGTTGAAATTTCATACAATTTTAACTTATTGAGTACCTGAGTTCCTAATTTGGCTTTTAGATAATCCTAGTGCATCAGCTTTTGAGTGGATTTCATACAGGCCTAATATCCATCTTTCATAATGGCCAAGGTGGCCTAGTTTGCAGCATACATTCAGCTATCCATGCCACATTTTTAAATTTTAATAACATCCATGGGATCCATGAGCCATCTCATATGACATATATTCTATATTGATATCACTTCATAGCTTCACTTCACAGGGCAATGATGGAGCCAAAGGGCTAGCCTTTGTATTCTTGAGCCACCTATTTAGAGGGATTAGACACATAGTCTAGACATTGATTATCACATGCATGATCATATAGCTTCAATTAGTAGGTGATGATGGAGTTAAAGGTCTAGCCTTTATATTCTTGAGCTACTTTTTGTGTAATTTATCACGCATCTCCATTCATGATCTAACTTTTGGTACAACACACACCCAGCATAATCCAGCATCATAACAGGTTTTGTATTGGTTTGCATACCTATTGAGGTGTATTTGTTCCTTTCTCTTCCTCTCTATCTTACCTATATTTTATACATTCTTATTTTAGATATATTATATCTAGTAAGGATTGATCTACTCTATGTTTTTCATTATAGATTCACACTTCACATCATGTTCTTCCTATGCACATCCAGCATCACACATCTTTGTGAGCTTCACCTTCATAAGTAAGTTCATGTACACTTTATTTTTTTAATTTATCCTAGTATTTTGCTTTGATGCATCAATATAATAAAGGGGAGAAAATTTAGTCATATAAAATGCAAAATTTGGTTACTTAAGTATGGCTAAAGACACCTAATCCATAGCTCCTCGTACTTGCTTGCATAACCCTTTTAGGCTCTTCTTACATTGATTCCCAGTCATCCATAGCCTTCCAAACTTAACCCTTATAAACCTAAGTATCTATTTCAAGCTTAGATCCATCCCCCTAGGTATCATTCCCTCTATAAAATAGTGTCTAACTTGGATAGGATTGTTGAAGCCTAGGGTGTTCTATTTTTGGGACTATTGTCCAAGTGTAAAATAGGTTCTAATAGTCATTTTCTCCTAGATATTTATCCTAATTCATGCCAGCCTAATGTAAATTAATTTAACCCATGATCATTAATTTAACTATAAAATGTCATTCAAAGTCTATTTATAAGTGTTGGCATTCATTTACAAGAGAGAAACAATAATACAAGCAAGTACATTCAAGCAATTTTCCCTATTCTCTACATACAACATTCCAATATTATTCCAAGCTTATTCAAACCCTTATACCAACGCCTATCCATCTAAAACACACATAATTTTGTATTTAATTGAATTTTCATGCATAATTTCACCAATCACTTCAATGGGAGAAGTACATTAGCTTGATGCCTCCTCAGAGTATTGGTGTGTAGGCAGTGCTCCCACACATGGGGTGTGAAGTGCATCTAGTGTATCCTTTACACACTAACCCTTTCTCTCTCTTTCCCAAGTTTTCATTCAAGTTCAATCACAAAGATATCCTATGTAATTTTAAGATTAAAATAGATGCACAATGAGCTTCACAAACTTCTAGGCTTCGATATTTAACTAATAAAGTAACATAAACCTTTTAAGTAGAACCCAATAGACTCAGATCACCTAGAAAATAGTGATTGAGAAGGACTATAGCATCAAACATCAGGGTGTCCCAATTTCATCACTCTATAAATGAACTCTAGGATCATGTTTGTGATAGTCTCCCAACCATATACAAAAATTTCTATACCTTACAACATCTATCTTAGTCAGTTTCTAGCTATGTTTTATTTTCTCTCTATTATTACTATTTTTAGAAGAGGTAAAAATACAATCTATTAACATAAATTAATGGATTAATTATTTCAAATTATTTAATAATTTACCATAATTAGACCCATTTATTTATTTAGGAATAAAACTCCATTATTCTAAAAAATAATAAAACACATCCTCTTTTGGAATTATCATCCCTAGTTTCTTCCACAAAAGTTCCTTCTTTGGAGTCTTCTTGGAGGGTGATTTGAGGGAGGTTTTTCGGTATGAATCTTTGTCACCTTAATGACCTATTTATAGGGATTTCCCTTAGCTTTAGAAAGGTGTGAAAATTATTGAATCATTTTAGAAGCTTCCTTATTAATTGAGTTTCACTCTTGAATCAATCATGCCAAACTAATTCCTACCTCATGTAATTTATTGTTGAACCCTTATAGATATTTCTTGTTCATTTTGATCACCTTTGAAATGAGGGCCTTACCTTTACTCAACAACTCCATAGAATTCCCTTCATCTAGCACTATGGGTTTTGGTTTGGTTATAGTGAGTTCTAAGGGGAGATCCCTAATAGAGCTCTTGGAGATGGGTCTTATAGGGGAGGGCATGAGCAATGAGTAATGGGAATCCAAGGTAGGTTATTCCTTAGGGGAATATTCCTCTACATAATACCCTCCTAGAATAAATTATTTACTATGAAGTGTCTTACCATGTTTCACCAGCAAGATAATGAGGCCTTGGTGAATGATAGTGTTGGCTTCATGTATCTAGAAGGAGAGTGTCATGAACTCTAGGGATTTAAGAAATAAGTAGGGAAAGCTAATCTTGAAACCTTAGAAGTGATTCAATAGAAGGAAATAATGCAAAAATATAATTGTAAAATTACCTTCTAGGGTGATATATTTCATAATCTACAAACACACCTCTGGTTAATATCTTGATAGGTCTGTGTGTGGGAAACCCTTTCTTTAGTTTTGATGGTCTCATTGGTTATGAAGAACCTCTTCATAAATTATAATTTCTTTGATTAGTCCTTGAAAGGTTTTTGCCCTTCATAGGACATATTAGTGACTTGGATAATCAATTCCTCAATAACAAATATTTTTATCCCTCTTATTTCCACTATTTTATTATTCCATGTAGCCACAAACTACTTCATGATGGTCACATCATGACTTACAACCCTCTGCATGAATTTAGTAAGACCCTCTTTGCACAGTTTTCACCATAATTTTTTAATAATCTAAACCTCTATACAAGAGGTTGTCTCCATTATATCCTTATCACCACCCATAATATTCTTGACTGTGAATTGGAAGTTTGATAAGAGTTTGGATTTCATCATGCCCTAGTAATACTTAAAACCAATGGCTTCAAAATATCTTTAGGTATAATCTTTCCTCTACCTTGAGTTATTAAATCCCCACATGGTGATATGATGGTAAAACTTAATTTTTAAATATCCTTGCTTTGGATGTAAGTTTCACATGTGTGGCCACCACTTCAACACCCTATGGAATAATGAGTTCATTTTAAATTTTTGTTATGACGTGTTCTGGGATGTGGCACAAAATATTATAATATCAATATAATTTATTATATATGATATAACATAATGTATTTTAATATTTAATATCAATATAATATATATATTTCATTATATAACATAATGTATTTAAATATTTAATATATTAAAATAAAAATTATAATATATTAAAATATATAATATAATATAAGAATATATTTACTAAAATTTATAATCTATGAAAATATATTTACTCACATATATAACATATTAAAATATATAATTGTACAATATATTTATTCACATATATAATACATTTACTAGTCATTTAAATATAATTTATAATTTAAATATTTATTTTATTTAAAATGAAATTTCTTATGCTTTACAATTTTTAAACACAAAACATTAATAGTATTTAAATTTAAGTAAGATTATAGGTGAATATGTTTAATTATAGTGAATATATTTCCCATTTCCTACATGTTGTATACATAAAATATTTTTAAATTTTATTAAATACTTATGCTTTACATCTTAAAATAACCCATTAAGACTCAATCTCTCTGATTGCATGCCCTAAGGGGTACACTAGGAAAGGGGTGGGTAGACCATTGGTGCTTCATAGGATTATTTCCCTTTATTGCCACATTATTACCAATCTAACCAGCTCTAAAAACCATTTCCTAAGCTATTACTCCTCTTTTTCACACTCCTCCAATATTTTTTAACTTTCCATCCCTCTTTTCCTCGTCATAATCCCCTTTTGTCAGTTTGTTGTGCTAGGTTGACTCTATCAACCCTGTACAATTTCAAGATATTTTCACTTAGGAGATAGTTGACCTTTGGTCAACCTAGATCATTACCCAATGAATTATTATCCAAAATTGTGCTAGGTTAGCTAGGTCAACCATGTCAGCTAAGATTTTTTAAGGTTCAAGGGTTAGATATTCCTATAAATATAAGATCATTTCATGATTATTTCAATATGTAGGCAAGAGTTATTATTCACTCCTACTTATTTACAATCTGATCTTCCACCATTCTACTTGAGAAGTCTTAGCTTAGGGTTTCTACTTAGAGAATATAGTCTTTTGGATAAGTCTGGGATGATTTGGCCTTTCTTAGTGATCCTTACAAACCATAAAAACCTCTTGAAAATCCCCTTTGGCCAAGGGAGAGATTGAGTCTCGATAGGTTCACATTTAGGTATGTATTCTTTAACTTTGCTCCTCTCTTTAGTAGATAGAAGTAGCATAAGTATTGGCTTCAAATAATATTAATCTTCATATTCCATGTATTAGGGTCTTACTCATACTTATCTTAATTGATATTCTCTTATAATTTTTTTATTTTTTACTAATCCCTTACTTTATGCCATAAGCTTTGGTGAGCACTAGATTATATTTACTTTACTTGTTATTAATCTCAGTGAAATATCAAAACATAGGAACCCTTTAGGGTCATTGCATGATTGTGCTAGATTGGAGGCTTTAGAAACCTCATTAGCTTAGTATATTATGATAAATGATGCCATAATTAGGTCTATTAGATCCCCATATTGTTCATGCTCCCTCTTAAGAAATGTATTCCCAATCAGAAGTTTTGATATGTTCTATCTTCTCTGAGTTAGGATTGATTTATAGACACAATGCATTTTTTATTGCATACATTCTTGTGAACCTGACATGAATCTAACCCTTTTAGGTTTTATTTCACATATTTCATAAATTTATCATTTCATTTTTATACTATCTATTTTCCCTACTTACTATACTAGGTTGACTTTGTCAAATTTGTATAATTTCTAGCACCTAATTTCTATACTAGGTTGACCCTGTCAACTCTATATAGTTTTCAGACCATATTTTCTCTACTAGGTCAACCTAGTCAAATCTATACCTTTTTCTAATATCCTTATTTATTAACCCAATTATTTATTTCACCTTCTTATAATATTGTTCATTTCTTTCAAGAATCATGTCCTCTATTAGAATCTTCTTAGACCACTGTTGATGCTTGAATATGTATCACAGCTACCCAGAGTATTTAAGAAACACTTCTCATTTCTGAATTCATAATAATTTAATGCATGAGTTGTAAGTTATGATGATAATATTATTATCTATTGATGTAATACAGGTAGAACAAGTGATTTGTTTCACAATTTTATATTAATTTGGTGGTTGGGAGCCACCATGTCCAAATAGCTAATCTATGTAGAATATTAAGTATTCTATGTTAACAATAGTGAATTATGATCAAGATATAATCTAAGAACTAATATAAGATGGATATTTGTAATTATAATTAAGCTAGATTAAATTTATTAAAAAAGGATCAACATGAAGTGTAGGGTAGAGAAGAAACATGTTACTGATCTTCATTCCAAACATCATGACAAAGTTAAAATTTCATCTAGACATGTACTTAACCAATGTATGACTGAAGTAGCATAAGATAAAATCCTATAACACATCAAGCAAACATCTAAGGATAGTGTGAAATATGCAAATAAGAACTAGATTCACTTTAAAGATTTACTCCTGCAAGCAAATAACATTAGCCCAAATGCAAGAAGAGTAAAGAAAATGAAATGAACCTAATAACTTTTAATTATCCAAACATTCACACAAGTTAAAAACTTTGAATTCAAAGGTTCACATCAATAATTCATAAAAACAATTCAAATTTGGAAATTAAACCAAGAAAGTGAGAGAGAAGCCATGATAGTAAACACATAGATAAATATTGGATAAACTTTGTAGAATTCCTTGCTTATGCTACTTGCTCTAAATTTACCAAGTAATTTTAGCTCTAAGAAATACCTCTTTTTATAATTGATAATAATCATTTTATATAATTCAAGGAAGTATTTTGATCAGTCATATCCAATTACAAAAGTACAAGTGTTAGGACAGTTATCCTTTTTAAAAATGTTCTATAATGCACTATACTTTCCCTAATGGACTGATTTATAGGCAATGTGTTTCACAATCTACAAAATCCTTTTTAAAAATAATATTCCGTTCTCAATATGTATAATGCTTATATATAGGAAGAATATTCTTAATACGACTAATATTTGGGACCCTTATGTTGTTGAAGTCCTATGTTGCTGCTGTAAGATCTTCATTACTCTTTGATGTTGTTTTGTCTCTCCAATGGGATCTTCATTCTATAATATTTCTCCTCAATTAGTTCAAGGTTGACAATTGGTTGTATGAAGATCTCCTTCATTTGAGCTACTAATTTATGTGGTCTTTATTTGCCCTTCTTAATGCTTTTATGATGTTTTTAGCTTCACTAACATTTTCCTTTGCAGTTAGAATCATATTCATGATCCTATTATTATCAACAAAAATCTTACCTATGCTTTGGTTCCTTAACCCTTCCATAAATTAGGATGCTCTTTACTTGGATTCATTATTTATAATTAGACCAATTATACTAGTTATGGTGGGATCCTTGATGAAGCTTCCCAATGCATGTACTACTTTATCCTCTAATTGTTTGAGATCAATTGAAAGATATCCCATCTCTTAGGACCACTTGCATCTTCCCTTAAAACACTTTTATGAGCTATCACTACTAGAAATTTTAGTAAATTTCTCACTAGTGGACTATAATTCAACTTTTGGGTTGAATTCTCCTTCATAGATGATAATTCAATCTTCCTTAGCTCAATTATAATGATAATAGGGTCTAATTAGGGTTTTTGTGCTTTCTAGGGTTTTTATTAAGGTTTCCTCAAAGATTTAATGGTGGTAACTTGTCTAACTCATATGAATTTCATTCTTTGAATTTTATTTAGATCACATGGTTATACCTTTGCCTTATTATGAATCTACAAAATATCTTGAACTAACTGGTCTATCTTATGTTGCTCCATCATGGCATCTCCATGGAATTTTATTCATCAAGATTTAAAAAGTGACAGTTTCTATTTAAAGATTCTTACTTGAGTTTATATCGATGGATCATCCTTTCATAGATTAACATGGACCATCGATCTTGATCCAAGAACTTGAATGCCATTAGCTACTCACTACCTTCCATGTGGTTATCACACTTCTCACTTTTACATTCACTCTAAACTTTATTGAAATGTTAATGTTGATCACATACCATCGTTCTTAATTTCATAGATCGATCATGCTCCATTTATCTTGACCTACTTAATTTTACTTCCTAATCTATGTACCATTGATCTGAATGTGTACACTCATCATTGGACCATTAATCTTTGAAAGATGATTGAGCTATAATTTGTGGCCTATGACTATGCCACATGTCATCTCCATATTCATCTTGAATTTTAAATGTTTTCTACACACCATTCAATCATATTCATATAATCAAATGCACTTCATTGGATATTGATCCACCAGGTTAAATGTCATTGGCTATTCAGTGTTCTTTATTTGAGATTGTGACATTTATCAAATCCTCTCTTATCCTAGGGCTCTATTGAATTTTTGACCCGATACTCACTGTTAGATCAATTTGGCTCAAGCAAAAACTTATCATTGATCTTTAGAAGATGCTCAAAATTTATATTAGGGTTAGGAATTTGACTTTTCAACTTTAATCCTACACTTTTTATCTCATTCATCTGGGAAAGCATGGACCATTGATCTTGCAGACAAAAATGATATTTAAGTCAGTGGTTAGGAAAATAAAGAACTTAGCATAATGTTTTTAGACTATGATTTTACTTCATGTTAACAAACATGAATTAAAACCATAGGATAAGCATTTTAAGCTAAGTTTTGAGATATAATAAATGGGACCCTACACATAATACAAAATACATGGCATAAAGTCTTAGGACAAGGATTTAGCTAAAGTCTTAGATATAACAAAACGGGCTCAGTGGTTAGTTAGACCATGATAATAATAAAATAGACCAAGGGACCATGGGACATAAATGGACAAAGCCTAAGGTTTTTAGACTAAGGCTTGGTCATGTTGAAAAACATGAATAAGCCTTAGGATAAAAATTAAGCAAAGTCTATGGTTCAATTAACTGTTCCTGTGAAAATTACTCCTATTCAAATTTGAGTTTGATTTAAAGGGACTTGAGCTAGGGTTTTTTGAATAAGAATTTCAATATGCTAAATCATGAATTTAATTTGATCCTTGATAGAACAAATGATATTAAAAGGCCAAATTGATATAAAAATCATGAATCCTAGGCATTATCCATTCTAAATGGACTCCATTAGAGTTGTAACCTGAAACATAAAGATCCAATGTTAGCAACTCTAGGTAATATTAAATCAGAATTATGAATAAATATTCCAATCAAATCATGTGTGGATGATCTTGAAATAATGACATTGTGCAAACATATTAGTGACACTCTTATCAAGTGAATTTTCAATTTTAATCTAGAAAATTTACACAATTTAACACAAGGGTACCCATTTTTCAAGAAAGGGGGTATGTTGACCTCAATAAATGGTAACTTCTAGGGGAAAATAGTCATATTTTAGAATTTGAATACTCTAGTTCAAACTAATAATCAAGCTATTTACTCCATTTGATCAGACACCATTATTAAAATAAGTTCATGGTTAGATCAAATCTTGCACATGTAGAATTAGGATCAAACATCAAGATATATCTATGTTGTGTGTGTGCTTTGATTTCACTTATTGATTACCATAGAATTTAGAGAAAAACTTCTATATTCATGACTTTAACCATTAACATTGATGTACAACATATTTGGATGTTCATTAAGAATCATGCTTTAGCTTAAGGAAGGCTTGGGCATTGCTCTACTTCCACATAGGCATCCATAGCCCTAGTAGAGATGATTTTAGATCCACTCAAGCCCTTTCCGTATTAGCAACGAAGAATCCATAGCCTCGGTGGAGTTTACTAGAATCACCTTTTCTTATAAATCTCTTGAATTTTTCAAAATAGTTCTTATTTTTAGTATTTTTTAAGTCATTTTGGCTTTTTATCAAAGCTTGGGAACCAAGTTAGCTAGTTTTTAGGATTTGTCCAAGTGTTTTATCTTTAGACAATCATCCTTGGCTACAAACTTTATCCCAGGTAATAATGTTTATTATGTACAAACATGATTGTATCCTAATAATTTAGGCTTTCATCCTACATATGCAATCTTTCTTAAAACCAAGATTAGATCATAACAATACTCAAAACCCTAAGGAATAATTATCCTAACCATTAGTCTTTACCAGTTTCTCCAAACTATAAGATTAAGCTCATATTCTAATAATCCATGATTAACCAATACTGATAAAGCATACCTGCATTCCTTAACTATGGAGTTCCTTTTAAGAATATAAATGTATTTTGAGCTAAGGACTATCAAAAAGGATTTATTTAGAATCAAAGGAAAAAGCATTGAAAGTAAACAAACTAAACACAAAGTAAACAAACAAATAAATATATGTAAACATATGTACAAACAAGGGGCAGGAAGGAAAGAACATAAAGAAAATAACCTATCCTAACTATACTAACTCTAACTAGTCTTATAGTTCACTCCATGAATACTCTAGATGGGATAGTAGATAAGTAGTGCTTAAAGTAATTCCTATTGGTGAGAAGTGTGAAATTTTCTCCTTGTAAGTCTTTTAGCTTAAAGATGTTATCTCAAAATATCTCATCAATCTGATAGGGATATATCCATATAGGTTTGAACTTCCCATGTTTATCCTTAGGCTTAGATGCCTTGTCCCAAAGAAGAACTAAGTATCCTTGCCTAAACACCTTTATCTTTGAGTGTTTATCAAACCACCTTTTCACCATGGTTTGGTACCTACTAAAATTAGCAAAAACCTCTTCTCTTGCATATTCCATCTGAATAATTTTAAGCAACCTTGAGATTGAAAATTCATGATTATCTTTCATGTATTCTTGCATGAATATATATGTTGGCAGCTTGAGGGTGATGTGTAAGATGGGTTCTTGACCATAAACTCGAATGAATGGTGATGCCTTAATAGCTTATTTGACTCTAGTTATATCTGCCCAAAGGGCATACTTAAGTAGCTTATGCCATGTTCTAGGTTTATCAACTACAAACTTCTTTATGGATTTCATCAAGCTCTTATTCATTGATTTAAATACCCCATTTCCTTGAGGGTAATGGTTTGATGAGAACTTGAGAACAATTTTGTTGTCATATGCCCATTCTATTATCTTAAAGGATACAAAGGTATATCTTTTATCATAGACTAGAGATGTAGGTGTCCCAAACCTCATGCATATATTTTCTTCTAAAAATTTTATCATCTTTTTAGTCCTACATTATTTAGTTTCCACTAATTTATTCTATCTATTACAGTAGTCAATGGAAATTAAAACATACTTGTGACCATCAGAGGAATTAGGGTTAATGACCCCCACAAAATCTAGTCCCCATTATGCAAAAGGTTTATCAATCATGACTAGCTTTAATGGCATGGCTGCCTTGGGCTCTTTGGTGTTTAAGACTTGACATGAGTTGCATTATCTCACATGCTTGTGAGCATATTTAAAGATTATAGGATAGTAATAACCATCCCTTAATATTGTGTGTGTTTTTATCCTTCTAAATGGATGTCTACTTCCTAACTTTTCATAGAAAGTGCTAATAATCTCAGTTGCTTCACTCTTAGAGACACATCTCAAGTATATGCCTTCATACTTATTTCTATACAACACTCCATCTTTGATCAAGAAATGGGCTGCCTTGATGATCTAAAACTTAGAGTTTTTGGTTGAAAGATAATTTAAGAACATAAAATAACACAATCATATAATGCTATCTCTAGAAAGAGATGTTTTATTGCTCACAAAATTATAGAAAATATATGCTTATCTCTAGGAAGAGATGTCTAATTCCCTTCTCAAGATACATCTATTCTATGCATAATTTGAAGGTAGGAGGAAGATGTGGAAATTCACCAATCTTGAGGGAGATGAAGTGGTTTGACTTCTATGATTTAGAACAACACAAATCTCAAGAAATTGTTATTTTTAGAAACTTTCTATTTTTAGATAGCACTATTAAAATTGAAATTATGGGCACTTATATTGGGTTTTCAAGGGTCAAAACCCATTGAGTATATATATATATATATATATGACATTTTATCACATTATTTGCATTATTATATTTCCAATGGTTCAAATGGGGAATCAAACAAAGCTATGGTTCAAAAGTTATGGCTCCCAAAAGTTCTGCCACCAATTGGGGTAGAACCATCACCTGAATTGTTACCTAAAGTGTTACCCAAATTGTCACCTGAAGTGTTACCTAGATAACTTAAGCGTTAGAGCTCTTCTTTGTTCTTTGCATAAACCTATAGGATAATAACCATATTTTAGTAAGTGGGTAATATGATCATACCAATCATTGCATCTAAAAATTTATTTCTCTAACTACATAACACTCAACTTGGGATTAGTATTGGCAATCAGTTGAATTAAACCTTGGCACCTTACCAATTTGGAAATCTTCATCTTGATGTCATATTATTGGAGAACAAACATCCACTTACCTCTCTTTTCTCCTAGTTTTTTTTTCACTTAGCATGAACTTAGTGGCAAGGTATAGTAGGATTGCATGCACCTTATTCCTAATAATATAATGCTTGAACTTTCTCACTTCCTTGACTAAAGGACATGCTTGTTTATCAATAAAAGAGTAGTTTAAATCAGTATTTTTAAGGTTAGTGCTCATAAAAGCTACTGGATGGTCACATCAATCTAGGTTTTAAGTGATAACTATAGATATTGTATGATTTGAAGCAAAGGAGTAGAGATAAAAATCTTTAGTAAAGTCTAGATTCATCAGGATTGGGGTTTGTCCAATTACCTCTTTGATGTCTTTGAAAGCCTCCTTGGTCTCTTCATTCCATGTGATTTTGACATCCTTATTTATCATATCATTTAGAGGCTTCACAACTTCTAAAAAATGATAAATGAACTTTCTTAAAAAAATTATTTTACCAAAGAATGACTTCAATTACTTTCTACTATTATGGGGCTCTATATTAGATATTTCATTTATTCTATCTGGGTCTATAGACATTCCCTCCTTAGTGATAACATGTCCTAATATTTTTCCCTTAGTAAAATAGAAAAAAAAATTCTTTGGGTTGAGATAAATCCCATACCTTCTACATCATTCAAATACCTATTGTAAGTGCATAATATGATCCTACCTATTTTTAGAAAAGATAGTCAAATCATCCATGTATATGATATTCCATGTACTTACAAGACCTTGGAAAGCATGATCTATAGCCTTTTCAAAAGTGGCTCCTACATTTATAAGTCTAAATGGAATTCTTTTGTATGTAAAGGTACCTCACTTAGTAGTAAATGTATTTTTCATTTTGTCTTCTTGGTTCACCATCACCTGGTTATACCCTAAAAATCCATCAATAAAACACATCATAGTAGAACTAGAAACAATTTAGATTACTTAGTCAAGAGAAGGTAGGGGTAATTATCTTTTTTAGATGCTCTATTTAGATTTTTAAAATCAATTCACAATATGATTTCACCATTTTTCTTATTGACTGGTACTAGTTAGCTACCCAATTGAAGTGCCTAATGGGAAATACTATCTTGGAATATAAGAGCTTCTTGACCTCTTTGTATATCATTAGTTATAAGACCAGGTTGATAGGCCTCTGCTTTTGTCTGAAAGTTTTAAAATTTTCCTTTAAAGGTATGGTATATGTTATAACCTTTGGATCAAATATCTTTAGGTCATCATAGGACCATGATATGAGATATTTATATTTGTTCAACAATTCGTTGGCTCTTTTCGACTCAATATTTATATAGGAAGCACCAATATTAACTAGTTAAGGTTGGCCTTGAATTCTAAGATCAATTGCATTATAATCTTTCCCACTTACTTTAGGAATCTTTAAAGTCTCAACTAATATGTCTGTGTTGAATAGTCTCTCTAAGGCTATCATCCCCTTGAGTATCTTATTATCATTCAACTAAATGAATTTTTCATTAAGCTTTCCCTCAACTTTTTCATCATCAAGGGTATTTTAATTGGCTTCATCAATGATGTGAGCCTCAAATACTATTGAGTTAGTCATGAAGTCCAAGATATGTTAGTCATATTTAAATACCTACAGATGGTTTATATTATTAAGGACTAAAGGGCATGGAAACTTATCAATACTAAGATTCTAGTAGTCTTGGCCTAGCATAATATTAGTAGTTTTTGAGGTAAGCTCATCAGCAGCCTTGTTCTCTTCCCTAGGGATGGAAACAATGTTAAAAGCATCAAAAGATTCAATCAATTCCTAGAATCTAAATTTGTATATTTTAAGAAATGATAACTTACATTGATTAACCACTAGCTTTGAGTCACCATATATTATCAATTTCTTGACTTTATACTTGATGGTAAGTTACAATCCTAATATTAAAGATTCATATTTTACAATATTGTTAGTGTAAGGAAACTAAAGTCTATAAGAAGCATGATATTATTTAATAATAGGGTTAGTTATAATAATTCCTACTCTAGATCTAGACTTATCTAACACCATCATAATGTAGTTTCTATAGTCCAAGCACAATATGAGAAAATTTAGAGTCACATACCTTAGAAGTCTTAAGAGTGTACACTCCTAAATCAGAGTCTACCATGTTAACCCTTTCACTGATAGCATTTTACTCAGTGATCATGTGATTCATTTTAGGATCTATTTATATACTAATTTGGTTGGGGACTCCCTTCCAAGGCAACCATATATGTGAATAATTTGTTGACATATAGCCATTCAAACTCCTAGTCCAGTCTTTGCTTAATAACATCCCATAAGAATAAAGGATGTCCACCACTTGGATATCAATGAACTATTAGATCCTCAACTCTGAGGAAATCTTCATGTGAATGTTTAACAATTCACCAATTACATTGACTCTTGACTTATCTAATTGAGTTATAACTCTATTAGATTTAATTAGAGATATTAATGTGTATAAATGCACTTAAATATAATAAATGATTATGCAAGTTCTTACCAAATATTATTATTGTTAACAAGAAAGGTGGAACATGTGCTTTGCTCTTATGTATTAAAACATTGGCATGTGTAGTATTTTGTGGTTTAGTAGGCTTTTTAATAAAGGACTCTAACAATAAATCCCTCTATTTAGTAATATGATCAACTCATGCAATGTGATGTTAGCCTTAATCCTTTTCATGTTCTCTACAATATTATATCCAAACCTATTGAAATAATTATATGTATTAGTATTATGCTTAGAGGTCCTTCCCTTATGAGGCTCTAGATTGTTATCTAAGGTAGTATTAGGAGGAATGTCAAAGTTATTTGGAGGAGTTGAAGTGGTCAATGGTTGCTTCTACTTCCTATTTCTCAGAGGATAAGTCTTCTTTAAAAATTGCTAAAAATCATGAATCTCTTCAAGAATATCCTTAGGCTCATTATCCTCTTGGAAAGGGAACTCAAATTTATCTACCATAAGAGTTGAATCAGATGATCTAGATGACCTTGAAGAACTAGATGTACCTACATAAAAATTCTTATTAGGTAAAACTTCAAAATTATCTATCTCTTATTGAAATGCTTCAAAAGCAATACAAAATTTAACACAGTCTATTTCCCCATGCTTAGAAGTGCAATTAACTCTATTATAGTTAGGTAAATCAACATCAACAAGATTTATATTAGGGACATTCTTGATAGTAGATGTCTAATTGTTCTTGTTTTTTATGGTAACTATCATTCTAAAATTTATTAGTGGGACTATTAAACCTTTAAAAGGAGAAATTCCTACCAGAGCTCTCTCCAATATTGCCTACTTGATTTTGTAACTAAAGGAATTCAGTGCTAAGGTTTTGAACCATTTTGAGGATAGAATCACTCTCATTATTTAGTGCTTCAGAATTATGGACTTGACTATTATCATTAGTTTTGGTCATTAAATCTTTATGATCTTATGGATGAGATTTATTGGCAACATTATTCAAGAATCCTAGGTTTTGAGTAGGATATACATGACTCAAAGGCATTTTGTTTAAAATAGAATGTTGGCTCAAGGTAGGAACATTTTGGTTGGCATTAATAATGACATTCAGAATAGGTAAATGTGGATTGACATTAGGAATGGAGTATGCCAATTATCCTTTCAGTTGCATCTAGTCATTAATTATCACAACCTCAACATAAGCTCAAGCTAATGTATTCATTGGCCCAATGGATCTCTTTTTAAACATATAAGTCATGGATCCAAGGAATCGTTAAACATTTCTAAAGCTAAAGCCTCATTATGTCTATAAAAAACTATGGTCCTATTGAACATCTTTTGGAATCTAGCATTGAAGGCTCTTATGGGCTCATTTGCATCTCTTTTTACTATGGTGAATTATTGGTATAGGACACAAGGACTAATGGTTTTACCAAATTGATCAATGAAAACATTGTTAAAATCAACCCAACTAGTAATGGAGTTTTTAAGAAGGTTGAGAAACCATTCATATGCAACATATTTGAAAGTAAAAGTTATTTTATACATGAGACATATTCATGAGTCACAATAAACAATCTTAAGGCAAGTTTGAAACTCTTAATTTGTTCTTTAGCGATTATAATTCCACTAGGACTAAATGTTCGCAAATATTTTTTAGGATTATGATGAAGGTCATGTACCACACCTAACACATTTATTAAAGAATACCTAGCCAATCCATACCTTTATATGGATCAAATAGAGGAGCACCTTAAATTGGTGAAGTTGGAAAAGACTTTGAAAGTCTACGCTTACCTTTGTCTTCCCTAACTCTCCTATGAACTTGTAATGAATGTAGAGGTTATCTAGTCTTTGAACATGAACTTGCCCTAATTATTGGTAATTATAGATTATGGGATTTGAATCTTACTTGAAATATTATGTGTCAATCTTATGTTTGTAGGGAAAAATGATCAAACTTACACATTAAGCAAATTTTTCAAAGATTTATATAAAGGATGATAAAAGATAGCAATATTTAACTAAGTTAACTCAAAGATGTATCCAAACACATAAGTATGACTGATATTTACATGTTTAAGCTCACATAAACTAAAATTTGTAAATGATCTATCAATATTTAATCAAAAAAATTATTACTAACCTCAAACCTATTGAATTGACAAAGCTTAAGCCATATTTACCACAATTAAGCATATATCTTCAATGAACATATATATTTTTCTAAAGTAAGCACAAAGATTGGTCTAAGACCATAAAGATAAATGATCTTCACATAGTTGAGGAAATAATTACATAATTTTTCAAATATTATGCCAATATTTGATTCACAAGAATGGGCAAAAATACTTCAAACCTCCAAAGATCTAAGTAGGTCCTCCTTCTAGTGACAATGAAGCCCATCCTGTTGATGCCTAAATATGTATCACAGGTGCCTAGAGTGTTTAAGAAACACTTCTCATTTTTGAATTCTTAAGAATTAATGCATGAGTTGTAGGTTGTGATAATCATGTTATCTATTGATGGAATAGAGGCAGAATAAGTGATATGTTTCACAAATTTATATTAATTTGGTGGTTGGGAGCCACCATGTCCAAATAGTTAATCTATGTAAAGTATGAAGTATTATATGCTATTAGCAGTGAATTATGATCAATATCTAATCTATGAACTAATATAAGATGTATATTTACAATGACAATTAAACTAGAGTGAATTGATTAAAAAAGGAGCAATAAGAAGGGTAGGGCAAAGAAGAAACATGTTGTTGATCTTCATTTCAAATATCATGACAAAGTTCATATTCATCTAGACATACACTTAACCAATGTATGACATGAAGTAGCATAAGCTTGAATCCTATCACACATCAGGAAAACACCTAAGGATAGTGTGAAATAATGTAAGGAAAAACTAGATTCACTTTAAATATTTGTTCTTGCAAGTAAACATGATTAGCCTAAATACAAGAAGAGTAAAAAAAATGAAATGAACCTAAGAAATTTAAATTAACCTAACATTAGCACAAGTTAAAAACTCTATATTCAAAGGTGTACATCAAAAATTCATAATAACAATTCAAATATGGAAATTAAACCAAACAAGTGAGAGAGAAGCCATGACACAAAATGCATAGACAAATATTAAATAAACTTTGTAAAATTCTTTACTTGTGTTGCTTGCTCCAAATTTACAAAGTAATTTTAGCCCTAAGATCTCCCTCTCCTTTTACAATTGACAGTATTCCTTTTATATAATTCAAATAATTATGTTGGTTAATCATATCCAATTATAAAAGTATAAGTGTTAGGACAGTTTTCCTTTCTACAAATGTTCTAGAATACACTAGACTTTCCCTAATGGACTGATCTTTAGACAATGTATTTTATAATTTGTACATGCCTTCATAAAAATAATATTCCATTCTTAAAATATATAATCCTTAGCTATGGGAAGAATATTATTAATTCAACTAATCTTTTGGACCCTTGTGTTACTGAAGTCCCCTATTGCTATTGTAAGATCTTCATTACTCTCTGATGTTATTTTGTCTTTCAGTAGGATCTTCATTATATAATGTTACTCCTTAATTATCTCAAGGTAGACAATTGGTTTTATGAAGAGATCCTTCATTTTACTTGCTAGGCTCTAATGGTCTTATCTACCCTTATAATTCCCTTTTTTATGGTTTTGGCTTCATTAATCTTTTATTTTGCATTTAGAATCATATCTGTGATCCTATTATTATCAGTAGCATTCTGACCTATTCCTTGGTTTCTTACCCCTTGCACAAATTGGGATGATCTTTACTTGCATCCATCATCTATAATTATATCAATTAGACTGGTTTTGGTGGGATCCTTGAGTAAGCTTCTGAATGTCTACATTGCTCTATCATCCAGTTATTTGAGATTGACTGAAAGATTTCCCATCTCCCAGGACCACTTGCTTGCATCTTCCCTTGAAACACTTTAATGAGTTGTCATTGCTAGAATTCTTTTAAATTACTCTCTAGTGGACTATAATTTAGATTTTAGTTCAAATTCTCCTATACAGATGATAATTTAATCTTCTTTGGCTCAATTATAATGCTCATAAGGTCTAATTAGGGTTCTTATGTTTGCTAGGGTTTTTCTAAAGGTTTCCTTAGAGCTTTAGTGGATGTATCTTATCAAACTCATATGAACTTCAAACCTTAGATTTTATTTAGATCACCTATTTATACCTTTACCTTGTTATGAATTTATAAAATCTCATGAACTGATTGGTCTAGCTTATGTGGCTCCATCATCACATATATGTGGCATTTTGTTCATCAATATTAAAAAAGTGACCATTCCCTTTTTAAAATTTCCACTTAATTTTTCACCATTGGATCATCCTTACATAGATCAATATAGATCATTGATATTTATTTGAGAACTCAAATGCCATTGGTTACTTGCTACATTCCCCATAGTTATGACACTTGTCACTTCCACATTCACTCTAATTTTTTTTGAAATGTCAACATTAATCTTGCGTTATTGATCTTGATTGCATAGATCAATCGCATTCCATTTATATTGATCTAATTAATTGTACTTCCTACTCTATGGATCATTGATTTGAATGTGTACGCTCATCTACAAATCATCAATCTTATAAATATGCTTGAGTTTTAATTTATGGCCCAAAATTATGCCACATGTCATCTCCACATTCTTCTTGAATTTTCAACATTTGATACACACCATCTGATCAACTCCATTTGATCAAATGCACTTTATTAGATCTTGATCCATTAGGTTAAACACCATTGGTTGTTGAGTGTTATTTGGCTAAGATTGTAACACTTATCATGTTCTTGTTTGTCTTAGGTCTCCATTGAATTTTTGACTTCATACATATCATTAGATCAATCTGACCTGAGAAAATGCATATCATTGATCTTTGAAAGATGATCAAACTTTAACTTAGGGTTAGAGCTTTGAATTTTCAAATTTAATCCTAAACCATTGATCTTTTTCATATGGACAAACACAGATTGTTGATCCTACAGATGAAAATGATATTTAAGTCAACGGTCAAGAAAATAAAGAAGTTATCATAATGTTTTTGGAATATGGTTTTACTTTGTGTTAATAAACACAAATTAAAACCTTGGGATGTGAATTTTAAGCTAAGTTTTGAGACATAATAAAGGGTATCCCACAGATAATAAAAAAATCATGGCATAAAGTCTTAGGACAAGGCTTTAGCTAAAGTCTAAGATATAACAAAAGGGGCCTGATGGTTAGTTAGACCATGCTAATGATAAAATAGACCAAGGGACCATGGGACATAAATGGATAAATCATAAGGTTTTTAGACTAAGGATTGATCATGTTGAAAAACATGATGAAGCCTTAAGATAAAAATTAAACTAATTTTATGGTTCAATTAACTGTTCCCATGCAAATTGCTCCCACACAAATTTGAATTTGATTCAAAGGGACTTGAGCTAGGGTTTTTCAAATAAGGGTTTCAAGATGTTTAATCATGAATTGAATTTGATCTTTAATAAACCAAAGGATATTAAAAGGACAAATTGATATAAAAATCATTAAACTCAAACATTTCCCATTCCAAATAGACTCTATTAGAGCTATAACTTGAAACATGAAGATCCAACATTAGCAACTTTAGGCAAGATTAAATAAAAATTATGAACAAATATGCCAACCAAATTAGGTGTGGATGATCTTCAAATAAATACATTATACAAACATTATATTAACACTCTAATCAAGTAAATTTTCAATTTTAAGGTACAAAATTTACACAATTTAACATAAGATTCCCCATTTTTTTAGAAATGGGGGTATCTTGACCTCAACAACCACTTGAATCCATTTAGACACTAAATGGGGTTCTCTTTTCTTATTATATTTTCCTATACTTTATTCCTCTTTTTATATTGTGGGGAATCTTGTGTTTCCCATCCACACATTTCTTTAGCATTTGGGGCATCATGCGATGCCCACCCACATATTATTTCAGACTCTGGGGTATCTTACAATACCCATCCTTACATTCAGTTACCCTTTAGGGAATCTTGTGATGCCCACTCTTATTCTCCATTACATGATACCAAACTAATTTATCTCCAAGAAAACTTGTGAGACGTAAGCTTGGCTTTCACATCATCATCTTTGATATAAACATTAGTGTAGGATCTTTCCCTTCCTTTCATGCTTTCTATATGATATCTATCTAGCACTTTTTGTAAGATACTTACATGGGTGTCTCCCTTTATAGAATTTCTCTCTTTTTACAAACCTTTAGTCCTTCCTATTTGGTCTTTTGGTTTCCCATTTCTCTCATCAATTGCATTATAAAATCATGGATAGGACCCAATCTTCTTCATGATGTATGTTTTAACTATTTTGAGAATATTGGAGTCTTATTCCTAATTTAGTTAAGGGTTTAGGCTGACTAAATCAGTAAATAATATTATAATAATCTAACCACTAATTTGTATAGTTTAGTTGTATTTTTAACCTTTTTATAAATAGTAATAAATATGAAGCAAATAAGACTTAACTTAAAATGAATTGAAATGGCTATTGAAGGGTCTAATATTAGCTGTGTAAGACTAGGAAATTGTTGCAAATTAGGATATAGCTTTTATTTTGTGAAAGGATAGGAGTGCTGAAATAGCCTTAGAGTCTAATGTTATTGTACTCTTCAATTTCTATTGTTAAAAATACTCATATATACCTAAGTTTTTTGGGTTTTATTTACTTTCCCTATGTGAGCCTACCTATGAAATATTTACTGATGAAAGTATATGAAACTCCTTGTAGACTTGATTTAATATTAAAACCCTAGAATTCATTATGCTTTAATAAAACTCAAGAAAGAAGGGGGGTTAGTGTGTGTAATATGCATTGAACATGTATCCATACCCCTTTTATGGGTACACTACCTACATAACAATACTCTGAAGAGAGATCGAGCCATATGTAGTTCTCCCACTTAATGTGCCTTATGTAATAGTGTAATACATATGTAAAAATGTTAAACTAGTTGTGCTTGAGGTGGATAGGGACTAGTTTGAGGATTTGGATATGCTTTTCATTATATTGGATGGATGTATGTAGAGAATAAGTAAATTTATCTCAGTGGTTCTATTTATATTCTTGCTTGCTTTGTAATATTTGCTAACCTCCTTATAAATTAACTTTGAATGATCTTTTATAGAGATTTATTGACCATGGGTTGAATGTATTGATGCTAAGTCAACAAGATGAAGGATAAGAATTGGAAATAAATAACCATTATAAATCAAAATTTAACTAGGTAGGAGCACCAATATAAGACACCCTAGGGTTCGGTGCTATAGTCCATGTTGGGCACTCCTATCCTATAGGTGTGGAACCTAGGGGGATAGGATTGGTTTGGAAAATGTATCCTGGTTGAGGTAGAATGACCATTTAGAGAGCTTATGATGACTAAAAAGAAGAAAAAAAAGTGTCTAGAAGGGTTATAAGAGCATGCAAGAGGGACCTATGGGTTGTGTATCACAATCCACACTCAGGCTACCAATTTTTACATTTTATATGACTACATTTTCCCCCCTTTATTCAAGTGATACAGTAAAGTGAACTACTAAGATAAAGGAAAAGTAGAAAATGTACCTAAACTTAATTTCAAGGGTGAAACTCATGAAGCTGTGTGGTGTTGGGTGTGTATAGAGAGAGAGCAGGTTGTGATGTGTAAATATGCAAGATAAAATAAAGAGTAGATCAGTTCTTACTAGATACTCTATATCTAAAATTATAATATAAAAAATTTGGGTAAGAGAGAGAGGAAGAGAAAGGAATGAATGCACCTCATTGAGTACATGAACTAATACCAAACCTATTGTGATGCTAAGTGATACTAAGTGATGTTGGGTATGTACTAAATGATGTTTTACCAAGAGTAATATCACAAATAAAGATGAGTTCTCAATTACCCAAGAGTGGCTCAAGAATGCAAAGATTGGCCCTTTGGATCCATTATTTCCCACTAAGTGAAACTATGTGATCATGCATGTGTTATTCAATGTTTGGAGTATGTGTTTAATTCTTCTGAGTAGGTGGATAAAGAATATAAAGGATAGCTAGTCCTTTAGCTCCATCATTTCCTTATGAATTGAAGCTATGAAATGATACTATTATGAATGTGTGTTGTATGAGATGGATCCTAAATCTGATGAATGTTCTGCAATTTGACAATGTGGTATGGATAGTCAAATGTGTGATAGAAACTAGGCCACTCTTAGCCACTCAGAAAAAGGTGGAGATTAGGCTTATATGAAAGCCACTCTCAATATAGACAATGAGCTTATGTAGAAGCCACTTGAGTATGATGACAACCACCTATAGATGGAATAAGGTATGCAACTACAAATAGTGCCTAAGTAATGCCATAAACTATAAAGAATAGAAAGAAAATGTGCCATGTACTTTGCCCCAAATCACTAGTGTCTATAACATGGATTTTGTTCTAGAATTTATACCAACTACCATATCTAAAATTAGAAGTGAGAGCCACCATGTCATTCATGATAACCCCTATATCTAGATTTTCTAAGAAAACCTATACTAAAATTATTGATTCTAAACTAAACTATTTCTTAAAAAACTAAAATTGGTCTTACCTTTCTATCTATTTCTAGAAAATTTATTTTTTTATTGATTGAATACGAACATCAAAATAGAACACCTTGTTATATGGTGTTATAGTACAAAGTTGGTGCTCTTGTCCTATGCTAATTTTTAAGATTGTTCTATAATTTTCACTATCTATCTAGTCTATTTTGCCTAGTTTGAAGTATAAATGTTGTTTTGGATGTTCTAAAAACTAATTTTTGACTAGTTAGAAGCTCTGATCTATGTGACAAAACCCTTATTTATTGCCCCCTCTTCTGAGGGTAGGAATGAAGACCTTATAATGATTATCCTCATAAGAAAGAGCCCTATAAGTGTGTTATGATAAGAAAATTCATGATATATCAATGATAATCGATGAGATATCTCAAGATATAGCATGGTCTGTATGAAAGATTGTTAGATCAATAGGGGTATGCCTAGATAGATATAGCAATGCATTAACATGTGAAATATAGTAAATTGGAACTAGAAATTTGGTTAGTTTTTAGTTGTTAGTTTTCAAGGAGGGATGGAGCATGATTTCCATCATGGAATCCAAGAAATCAAGAGAATGATTGATGTGGATCATGGCATTGCAAATAATTGAGAATCAATCAAGCAACAAACACACAAGGTAAGAAGCAAGAAGCATACAATAGTGGACAAGGGGCCCAGGAAAATAAGGGACATGGGCACATGTCATTCAAACTAGAAATCAAACATATAAAGCATGAACAAATGCCACATACACATACAATTGAAAATAAGCAAGGTTGGCACAAGGGCCACAATCGCATAGAAGAATATAGTCAACGGACATTAGAAAATTTCCTAAGGCACACACAAGAAAAAATAGGAAATGAAAAATACAATCACATATAGATACATAAATAAAGAAAGGAAAGCATGTAAATACTGGAAATGCAATCACATCTAACTAATCAAATGAAAAAGTATGCAAGACATGTAGTACAAGACTAGGTATATGCTAATAAATACACAAGTTCTATATACCAGTGAGTGTCGATAGAGTAATCTATGTAAGATAGTAAATAATATACATAAACATGATAAGTAGGGTTTGTGGTATAGGAATGACATAACCTAGATGGTGTAGTAATGTTAATATGCCCATAGGGGGTAGATATATTGATGTATGTCTCAAATGTAGAAGTAAGATGCCCCCTCAATAGGTAGAGTGAATAAATCATGGATCTGAATGTCATTGTATACACTCAAAGAAGATCAAGTAAAACAATAATGTGGATAAATCAATAAACAATAGTATATAATAGTAAATTTAAGTCTAGCATGGTAGTAGAAATGTAAAGCATGGATAATATATACAATTGAAATGTTTTTGGTGTTATTAATTTATTTTAATGTTTTTAGATTTTTGATATATTTAAATGTTTTTAGATTTTTTATATATTTGAATTTTTTTGATATTTTTGAAGTAAAATATGTATAATCAATCATAAAAGTAATATGTACAAGTATTTGAAAAGAATCTATGTACAATCAAGCATTAGGAGACTATGTACAAGAAATTGAGAAATTGTGTACAAGAAAAACTAGGAATAAATGATACTAATCGATGAGTCTCATGAGAGATTCCCTATCATGGTGTCATGTATCAAGTAGAGGGGTCATACATGATCATGAATCATGATGTAAGGGTTGAGAATGTGGCTATGAAAGATGAGTATGTTGTAAATGATCTGAAATCTCTGTAGTGAAAACCGACTGAGCATCTCCTTGTAACTCTGAGAAGTGGATGCAATGGTAGGGCTCTTAGGGACCCATCTAGTAGTAAGAGAGTCTTTTTGGACATGTGCTTTATGTGTAGAGGTATGAGAGCTCAATGATACTACCCGAGGTATGAATATTGTAGCTAGAAACTATCTAGAGTCCTAAAACTATGGCTTCTCTAAAAGAGTCTCCATGGAAGTGTTGAACTCTCTATGTTGATGAGGAAGGCCTTGACTATGTCTGAATCTTAATTGGAAAAAGAACTATAACTAGTGTTGAAGCTGAAACTATTGATTTTAAAGTAGAAGATGGCTCTAAAGTGGGGAGTGGTAACTCATATAGAACTCCACCAATTATAACAACCTAAATAATGTGAATGAATTTCATGCATCTATGAGCTATAAAAGGTACTACTCAAAGTTTTTGAATCCATGGTTGGCCAAGTAACATATCAATAACTCATGTACTAGGAATAATAGTAAATGGTGTGGCCACATGTGTTAGACCAACCTATAGAAGAAGTACAATCTAACCCAATGAACCCTATATGTGCCCATTGAATCCATTGCTAACTATGTCCATCAAGGTAATATCTTGCTCTGAATATACCAAATGTTACAATAATGTCATAGTGAATATGTTCACACTAGATCCATATCTATGAGAACACTATGAATGGGATGATTATGAATGTAAGCTATGATAAAGAGTGAATGATAATCTGAATCATCCTCAACTATATCCTACTTTGAGAAGGAGATCAAATGTCTAGATATAACTCTAGAATTACACACACCAGTCATGTTACTCAAAGGATGTGACTCTATTGAAGGTGCATGATATGTAGATGGTGGAGGATGTGCATGATATATATGGTGAACACTTGATGTATCCCATGTCTTTTATTTATAATGATTTGGGAAAGGATCTAAGAAGATTTTTAGAGCCTTGTCTTGTGTTTATTTTTCCTATAAAGGCTCAACTAGAGTGCTAAAATTAATAAGATTACCATCTATCAAGTTCTTTATCTTGTGTTTCAAAATGATGCATCTATTTGTTATGTGGCTCGGTGCTCTATGAGATTAACAAAATTCACATTGATAATATCCCCATGGAAGAGGTTTTATTGGATAAAAATCTTGAATAGGAGGGAGAGATATGATATTACATTCCAAAATCTATTTTAAAACTCTGGTTGGAGAAACTGGTAGATTGGTAAAGGTTCACTGAGGATGTGCTAATAAAACTATTCACTAAGGGGGCTCTAAAGCCATATTGACTATAGGTTGATTCTAAATTTTTCTATCATTGACCTTGACTTTGTATGGGACTTTGATGTTACTCTTGTTTGTTGTTTTTGATATACTTGTGTACTTGAGTTTTCCCATTGAAATTAATTTGACTTCCCTTTTCTTTAGGTATGATATAACTTAGTGAAGGAAGAAAACCTTTTTAATGTTATTGATCTATATAAATATGGTATAAGACTCTATTATATGAGATCTTGTAACTCTTTATTGGACATGAGGCTAGTCATCTTAGCTAAGATAGTCTCATATCAAAGACCATAATTTGTGATATGTTCATTTGACCTTTGTTTCTATTATGCAACTTAGGCATAGGAAAACTTATCACCAATGGAAATGCTTAAATAAGATAGGAACATGTTGGCTAGAGGATTAAATGATGTTGACTGGCTAATTTGGTAGACTATAGAACCATTATAAATCATAATCCTTTAGACTCTATAGAAATATCTTGGTTAGTGTCCAATCATTTGACACATAGTCCAAGTATATTTCATGAAAATATCTCAAATGTGTCTCTATATAACCCTTGTAGTCATATAGAGTGATCTTGGTTTGAGCAAAACCTGGTGGCAAGGGTGTCAAAATAATATGACATACCAATGGTGTATATAGTATATCACAAAAATCCAAAGCCTAAATTGGTCTAGAAGCACCTTGCTCAAGATGTAGCACCTTGCATTGAAAATATTTTATCTCTTACATAAGGGCTACCACATCAGGAGACAAAGATGTACTAGTCATAATTGGTGGTGCTTCATAGGAAAGTTGGGCTACTATATGGGGTTATTGAGACATAGTTGCCTCTGTAGTATCATTTACAACTAGTTTCTTTGTGGATTGAGAGGATTGACCATTGTTTTTTTTCTCTTCTTGTAGTATTTTAAGCATATCATCTTGCATGTTAGGGTGTTTAGTTAAGAGTCATTGAAGTTCTCTTTTATCAATTTCATCAAAACTAGTGTATTGGGTCATTATTAAAGTAAGAAAACAAATTGAATTTTTTGTAATAATTTATAATAAGCAAAGTATTATGGAAGGAAAGTACTTAATATAGGAAATGTAAATTCCTAAAAATAGCAAACTAGAAAATACATAAAAAGGATACGAAGCTCAAAAACATGTAAGGTGATATCTCAAAAGCAATGGAACCTAGTATATGCAATTAGGGTTTTGAAAAATGATATTTTTAAAATTACTAAGGAATTTAAAAAATTAATGTGAATATTTGGTTTAAATATGCAGGTAAAAAATCAAAAAAATATTGAAAAAATACTGGGACCTACTATAGCCAGCTAGAGTTTGAAAGAATTTATTTTTAAAAATTACTAAGGTAAATTTCAATTATTAATTATGAATTTATTATTTAAAATGTGCAAGAAAAAATATAAAATTATTAGAAAAATTAGTAAAGAATTTTTCCTAGGGTTTCTAGGGTTTTTATGCACAAACAAAGTAATTTAGGTTCACCAAATGATTTAACTATTTCTAGAAAATTGGAGTCTTATTCATAATTTAGTTAAGGGTTTGGGTTGACTAAATCAATAAATAATATTGCAATAATTTAACCACTAATTTGTATAATTATTTATATTTTTAACCTTTATATAAATAATAATAAATATGAAAAAAATAGGACTTAGCTTCAAAAAATTGAAACTATTGTTACAGGGTGTGATATTGACTGTATAAGATTGGGACAATGTCACAAATTAGGATCTAGATTTCATTTTATGAAAGAATAGGAATGCCAAAATAGGACACCCTACTGTCTAATGTTATTGTCCTCTTCTACCACTATTGTCCAAACTACTATCAGAGACCTGAGTTTTTTGAGTTTTCTTCATTATCCCTGTGTGAACCTTTATGTGAAATCTCAACTATTAAAATTCTACAAAACTCCTTATAGAGCTGATTTAATCTTCAAACCTAGACATCATTATGCTTTTATAAAAATTGAAAAAGAAAGGGGGGTTAGTTTGTGTAAAATTCACTAAACATGTATCCAGACCCTTTGTGTGGGCACATTACCTAAATACCAATACTCCAAAGAGGGATTGAGCCATATGTAGTTGTCCCACTTAATGTGCTTTTTGTAATAGTGTAATGCAAATTGAAAAATGCTAAACTAGGTGTACTTGAGGTGGTTAGGGATTTGTGTGAGGATTTGGATATGCTTTTAGCTATATTAGACGTTTGTATGTAGAGAATATGGAAATTTTTCATAGTTTTTTTGGTTGTATTCTTTCTTGCTTTGTAATATTTACCAAGCTCCTTATAAATGAACTTTGAATGGGATTTTATAGAGATCTATTGGTCATGGGTTGAATGTATTCATGCTAGGCCAACAAGGTGAAGGCTAAGAACTAGAAGGAAATAACTATTGGAGCTCAAAATGTAATTGGACAAGACACCAGAATAGGATAACCTAGAGTTTGGTTCTTTAGTCCAAGTTGGGCACTCTTGTCTTATAAGACTTAGGGGGATATGATTGGCTTGGGAAATGATACTTAGCTAAGGTGGAATGACCATTTAGAGAGATTGAGATGATTAGGAATAAGTAAAAAGGTGTCTAGAAGGGTCATGAGATCATGCAAGAGGAACCTATGGGTTGGATGCCATAATCCACACTCAAGCTACCAATTTTGACATGTTAGATGACTAAAATGTACCAATTTTTTTTACTTTTCATACTTTTTTTTACACATTTTTTTGGCATACCTAATGGATTTCTCTTTTGTGAGTTGCATTGTAAGACCATGGATGAGACCTAGCCTTCCTCACAAAATACCATATTTTTTCTTATCTCATTTATGTTTCCAATATTTTGTGGCACCCTCGTGGGTTTCTCTTTTATGAGTTATAGTGTAAGACCATGGATTGGACTTGGCCTTCCTCATAAATTACCATCATATTATTCCTTTTATAAAAATGTGTTTTTTATCCTTGTTCTCAGCATTAGCTTTTGCTTATTTTGATAGATGGAATTTGTACAACAATATATGTTATCATGTTTTCCTCCACTTCCCTCATTCTTATGATAAGGAATAACACTTTACTATCATTGTATCCATTTTTTACCCTTTATCATAGTTTTTGTGGTTTGAAATAATTAAAATTGTTCTATGTGTCATTCCTCTTGAATTCTTTTCCTTTCACTCCACATTCGATAAAACAAGGTTGAATTCAAGATAGCACTTTTATTTCACCTATATTCACAAGACTCTTAGACCCCATTGTTGGGAAATATAAAACCAGAAGCACACAATTGATTACCAAGCAACTTAATATGTGGAAATTAACCAGAATCAACAAGTAACTAGAATTTAGAAATAACACATGATATGAGAGACAATACACAACTTGTATTAAAACTCTTTCAGAAGGAAATACAACAAAGAAGGCTGCCACAGTTCTTCCTTACACACCTCTAGGGCTCCTACACCTCTAGGGCATAAATAGTAAATCTTCCCTCGAAGCTCTCTCCCTTAGGTCCCAACACCCAACTCAAACACAGAGTTGGTGTTCACCTTACACCTATGCTCCACGCACTCCACAAGTACACAAACGTACTTCAAGTAGATCTCCCCTAAACCTACAACAACCTGCACCTCAATAGACCTTAATTATGGAAGGATCTTCCTTGCATTCCTCTTTGCTCACTATCTAAGTACCCATTGTACTCCAAGTAGATCCCACATAATTCTGCTCCCTATTGTGTTGTTGTCCTATCTAATCTTGCACACCTGCAAATCAATCTAGTTCTACACACCTGTGAACCTTGACCTTGCACACACATATACCTACAGATCAATTATCTTACTTACCATGTAGATCTCCTAAGGTAGCCATGCTCACCTGATGACCAAGATCATACATACATGAAGAACCCTGCTAATTCTCCAATCTAGCACCTACACTGGTACTGCTGTGGAGCTCGGAGGAACACCCTTGCTCACCTCACACACAGAAGAAGCAAACTTTGCTCAACTCAAACTAGAACAACTTTTAATACAATCCATGAGTCTATTATATAGATCTCATCCAAACAATAATTAGACATCTAATTATAATAATTAGATCTATAGCTTCCAGTCTAAAATTGGCTCTCAACATTTAAACACTTGGTTCGTTAGCTAACTACCCATAACACACTCACAATCGAACCACACAGGTAATCAACGTCAGTCCCTGTCTGCCTAAGGGGTGTCGATGCCAGCTGACTTCTAACTGACATCAGTTGCCTTCTTGTCTAATCCTACTAACATCGATTGGCCTAACCGATGCCAGCATCTGTGACACTCTATAACCCTTCACAACCTCCTTCCCTACTTGCATCAGTGAAGCTTTTAGCTCCACAACCTAACAATCTCCCACTTGGAGATAAACAACTGCACTGTACCTATACTTGTACTCCATCTAATATGTTTCTTGATTTGTATCCCTCTTCAAGATGAATCTTGAAGACCACCCACCACACAACCTGTGGTGCACCTCCTTTCATCTGAGTACCTTGCCACATCTGAACCTACAAATCCATGTAGTGAAGTCCTGACCCTGCATGTACGAATCCCTACTGTTGGTCCCTCTCAAAAACTTGAGAACTCACTTCTCTGAATTGGATCCTAACTCTCTGACAACACCCACTGATTGGGCAAACTCAGGTCTATACTAGACCTCATGTGATTTCAAACACTGAACTATCCAGCCCTTAATGTGCTCTGGTTCTACATCTTGCATAATGAACCTTGCCAACACCTGATTCACATCAGATGTCTCCCATGCTAATGAATTATGCTACTCCAAATTCTTCATAGAAAACCACTGAACTAATCTTACCCTTAGCTCAGCAAAACCCTATATGTACAAACCTTCTAGCAAACATACCATCCACATATAGTAACAAAATGATGTCATGACTCATCATCCACCTAGTAAGACAAACCACAGTAGTTACCCTGACATTGACTAAAGCCATGCTTTGTCCTCCACTTGTCAAACCTGCACCACTGTCCTACAGCTCCTCAAGACCATATGACCTGGCCTTCCATCTCATGTGTATGTTCTCTCTATTCTTCAACTAAGGTATTCATTCATCTCTATGCTTTCATACCTGTTGGCAACCCTACCAAGTCTCTACTTGGTTCTACATCATATTCTTTCCATGCTCCCACTATTTCTTAGATCCTTCCTACTATGTAATTAACAACTAGTATAAAGAAGAGGAACAACAAATTTGAGGCTTACTTACCACCTTCAGTCCTCCATATGGGCATTTGAGACTCCTTGATAGCTTGTTATCTACCCAAAATCCGTTACAGTGACCAACCTCAGTCACCACACAGTCTACATCCAACTGATATTAGTTTCATGCACCTATCCTGACTACCAACCCTGTCGACGTTGGTGTCCTCCTGTTGCCGACGTCAGTCCTCCTAACCAATGTCAGTCTTACCTACTATTGACATCAGTTTTCCTACCAATGTTAGTACCTGTGTTTTCCTGTGAGTGATGACTTTTTACTCGCGAGCTCTTTTGAATCAAAACCCATGTCCAAACTACCCTGCTCAGAAGTATCCAGCCCCATCCACTGGTCTTTGTTCGCCATCTCCTCCATAAACACCAAGGCTTTCCAGTTCTTAAGCCTGTCAAATATATCTGTCTTCCACTTAAGAACATCCATCTCCTTCTTGCTCATGTGGCCAAGCCTACGAAGCCATGTCGCCGCAATAGAAGAAGAATCAGTAATATAAATAAGTAGATAAAGAGTACCTATTTTCTTACCACCAACTAATTCAAGTGCATTCGATGTGAGATTTCTTATGCATCTCTCATCACCCAAATTTTCTAAAGAAATTAGCCACATCTCCAAACCTGGGACCTGCATGACCTCCTTCAACACCCATGTGTTGGCCACCTACAATTTCAGCTTCACTTCCCCTTTGCCAATTCTTTGGCAAGGCTCACCAGCTCCTCTACCTAGGGCTGCATGGAAAGAGGCAAGAAAATCTGTTAACCAAGATTCAACTTTATCCAAGAAACCTCTCAAAGCATCTTGTGCAACAACACCTGCAACATCTGCATCTTCAGTTCCTTCATGTTGATCTGCTACCAACCAACAATCTTCTTTTACCTTCTCTTTCTTTCCATAGGACTAGAAGTGACCATCTATGCTTTTCAACTCCTCCATTCTTAGATTACTTTGATCTGCCATTGCTCTACTCCCACTCAATCAGCAACCCCTGAGAGTGACCTATAACTAAACACAAAACCTGCTCCCTGTAACCTTAGCTATGATACCACTTGTTGGGAAATATATAACCAGAAGCACACTGATTACCAAGCAACTTAATATGCAAAAATTAACCAGAATCAACAAGTAACTAGAATTCAAAAATAGCACATAATATGAGAGACAATACACAACTTATATTAAAACTCTTTCAGAAGGAAATACAACAAAGAAGGCTATCATAGTTCTTCTTCCTTAAACACCTCTAGGGCATAAACAGTAAATCTTCCCTCAAAGCTCTCTCCCTTAGGTCCCAACATCCACCTCAAACATAGAGTTGGTGTTCACCTTACACCTATGCTCCACGCACTCCACAAGTACACAAATGTACTTCAAGTAGATCTCCCCTGAACCTACAACAACCTACACCTCAATAGACCTTACTTATGGAAGGATCTTCCTTGCCTTCCTATTTGCTCACTATCTAAGTACCCACTGTACTCTAAGTAGATCCCACCTAATTCTACTCCCTTTTGTGTTGCTATCCAATCTGATCTTGTACACCTGCAGATCAATTTGGTTCTGTACACCTGTGAACCTTGGCCTTGCACACACATATTCCTATAGATCAATGATCTTACTTACCATGTAGATCTCCTAAAGTAGTCATGCTCACCTGATGACCAAAATCATACATACATGAAGAACTCTACTGATTCTCCAATCCAGCACCTACATTGGTACTGATGTGGAACTAAGAGGAACACCCTTACTCGCCTCACACACAAAAGAAGCAAAATTTGCTCAACTCAAACTAGAACAACTTTCAATACAATCCATGAGTCTATTATATAGATCTCATCCAAACAATAATTAGACATCTAATTACAATAATTAGATCTGCATCTTCCAGTCTAATATTGGCTCTCAACATGCAAACACTTGGTTCGTTAGCTAACTGCCTGTAACACACTCATAGTCGAACCACATAGGTGACCGACGTTGGTCCCTATCTGCCTGCGGGGTGTCGATGTCGGCCAACTTTTGCCCGACGTTGGTTGCCTTCTTGTCTGATCCTGCCGACGTCAGTTGGCTTGACCGACACCGGTGTCTATGACACGCTGCAACCCTTCACAACCTCTTTCCCTACTTGCATCAGTGAAGCTTTTAACTCCACAACCTAACACCCATTGTCTTTTAGGTTATCTTTCTTAAAAACCAAGTCCCAATTTTTCAAATGAAAGTCATATTTAGCACCCATGTTTGGTTTTACAAATCCTTATGGATGAGGAATAGAAAAATCCATCAAGAAATTTAAAATTGAAATCATTTGAAACAAAAGGCAATGATATACAAAAAGGCAACATATAATCTCAAAAGTAAAAATCACATCAAAATATGTGATTCCAAGCACATATCCTACCTCTAATCAAAGATCAAACTCCACAATTGGCCTCACATAGAGTTGAGGTCCATTGGGGTGCATTAGGTCAGTAGATTAGACTATGAGAATTCAACAAACTCTATGGTGCTACCTAATTTCTCACACATATACCAAATCTGTGTAGTAGACTGACAACTCTATAAGGGGTCTTGAAGAATAGGAAACGCTTTGTGGGAAGGTAGGTCCATTTTACTTTTTGTACATATAGCTTTCATGTGATGATATATATATATTGCATTTATTGACCTAAGACTTATGTGGATAAGAGAAATTATTTAGAGTCCTTAAGGTCAAAATTCCTCTTATTTTTACAAACCTAATTTGAGTGTCTTGACTTTGATAAAGAGTTCCTCTACCTTAGTTTTTCCTTCATTATCCCCTCCACCCATTTAATTTCCCCCCTTGATGGGAAAATTGTGATTCTAAATGTATTTTTCCTTCTTCTATACTCCCTTATTCTTCACCTCTTAAACTCATGCTAGCACTACTTTGTTTCATTTCTATCTATCTTATAACAAAACAACATGTTTGAGAAACTATATATTACTTTCTTTACACCATAGATTTACATTTATAGACTTATTTTTACTTTCCTTTTTCCATTTGTTATTTGTTGTGATATCCTACTATTATGGAACCTGAATCTATACCCCTTTTTCATTTGTTTAGTGAGGTTGGCTTGTTACTTCCCACTCATCAATGTTGTTTTCCCTTTTTATGCACCTTTTCCATATGTTAAATGAGATAAGGATTGTTACTGCCCACCTATCAATGTTTTTTACCATTTTTTTCTACTTTTACATTCAATTTTTGATTACCATCCTTTTTGGCATGTATTCTTGGTTTGAATTGGTGATTTTTCCTTTATTACTTAAGGTTTACTTGTTTGATTTTTTCAGTCTTTAGTGGCCTTGGCTTTTTGGTTACCTGATTTACTCTTGTTTTTGACTTGGTCATTTGGTTTAACATAGCATTTGTCACCCTAACTTTCTAAATTTCCAAGTATATCCCATCCTCATAGTACCAATTATATTAGCTTTCTTGTGTTTGTTTGTTTTTACTTTTTAGTTTTCTATTGGGTTTGTTAAAAGTTGTCTCTACACCCTACACCATCAAAATTAACAACATAGTAGACAACCATCCAATGATAAAAAAAAGTCAAGGTACACATCACTTAGTCATTTATTTTTAGTTATTTTATGATTTAAAATATTTCAAATTTTTAGCATTAGCATTGAGTATTTTTATGTTCTTTCTCGAAGCATCATCCCCTATTTCACCTTAGTGACACATGATGAGATTATGGTGGGGCATATGTATACACATAATATTTTCAAATTTTATCAAATATTAATGTTTTTCATCTTGTAGTAACCCATTGAGGCTCAATCTCTCTAAGAGCACACCCTAACGGGTATACTAGGAAAGGGGTAGGCAGACCATTGGTGCTTCATAGGATTATTGTCCCTTATTTCCACATTATTACCAATCCAACAAGATCTTAAAACCATTCCCAAAGCTATTACTCCTCTTTTAAACACTCTATTGGGCCCCCTTTTGTACTATTACATAAATTGTGTCAACCTATCAAACCTCGGTAATGAGAAACCATTAGATCGATTGCACCCCTTTCTATACATTTTGGCACTAGCTAGAGGATTCCCTGTGAATCTTTCACCAGTTAGTGGGTAGTTGTAAAACACCAAAATTCTTAAAGACACCCTTGTTAGGACATGTACGAGGTGGATCAAGATGCATAGATGTCATAATAATGGAATACATAGAAAATCTACCCAAAGTGACATTTTTATATATAGCATATGCACATCTGACTTGGGTAGCATAGTAGAGCCATTAGACTTGCGATAACTCATCACTTGGCACGTACCCATCTAACCTGGTAGGAAACAACCATCACTTATAAAAAGAGACTCAATTTTAAAGAGAAGAGGAAGGAGAATAATGATAATAAAGCTTTGGAAAAATAGAGAGCCAACATTAGTATTTTCATTTTGCATATTAGTTCTAGTAGTTCAAATGTATAACCCAAGCTCACATGTGAGCCACTAGGAATGAATAGAGTTAGGAAGATCATATGCTCTATTACATGTAATGAAATCTCTTGATTAAGTTAATGAAGAAGAACATTGAAGGAATGAAGTATTAGTTCTTTTTTTACGATCTACATGATGTTTTGCTTACGATCTAGTTTCATTTAAGTTTTATTTAACTCTTTTGTAATATATTGGAATATAGAGGTTTAACCCTGGCCATTAATGGCATCTCAGTACCATTTATCTAATTCATTAAACCTATAATTACACTAAGTATTGTAACTCAAATGCATTAAGGTCTAAGGACCCATGCCTAGAGTGTTACTCAAGAGTGAGTCATTAGACATAAGCCATCCCCATGACTTACATGACTAGCTGGATGGTCCTTAACAATTTACTTGATGACCTATGCCTAAAGAATCTTAGCCTAGCAAGAGATGTATTTTCACCCTAAGACCTATGCTATCATAAATACGTGTGCCTATCAACCTCATTATGAATACTTAGCATTGGAAGGCCACCTAAACCCCTCTAGCCAATGAATAAATCCTATTGAGACCCTAAGTTACACCATGACACAAATAGCCCAACATAGGCCTAGTTCCTTTATTGTTACATTTTGAGTGAGTGCACAAGGATTTATACTTATGTGAAACTAATGTTAGTTCCATAGTGTGATTAAATGTTGTATGCCAAATCTTGATACCCATATGCCTAGTTACCCCAAGTCTAGAACTGACTTAGCTTGATAGTCAAGTACATGACCAAGCACAAAAACTAACCCATTGAACTTTTCTACAACATTTTGGTTTCATTGCTAGGAACCCATGTAATTATCTAACTATCACTCAAGAATATCAAGTACTAGCTAGAGAAAGTGAAACATAATTTCATGTAGAACCATCTTATATGTGAAGTGTAGTAGCCAAGAGAATGGGTTAAAACTAGCTTGTATGACATTCTATATGAATTATTCTTTTATGAGTTACCTGAGCATGTGTATTGGTGGTTGGTTTCCAACACTACTACTAGAAGTTTTAACTATGGCTAGTGCCTTGAGTAGACCATAGGGAATATAGAAAGACTAGAAATATTAGATGAAGTTTGGATGCATGTTATGGACAAGTGGTGAAATAACACAGTGAATATCTATGTACTAGAGTTTGTAGTGTCAACCTTCTCATGATAGAAGAAGCAGAGTATGAGTTTATTCATGAAACAAGAGGTGTGTTTATAAGAGGGCTTGGTACCAAATTAAAGAAGCTCTTGGTGAAATATGACATAAAAACTATAAGAATGGAAGGCTAAAATCTTGCATGTATGGGAAAGAATATAAGGTGATAAGGGTAAGTGTAGCTGAGGTGTGATGGTGAAGGAGAAACAACCTGACACCTAAGAGCTCTAGAGGTTAAACTTTGGAAAATGTAGGTGCAAGATAATGGATGATCTAAAACTTGGAAGTGTTAAGAGGACCTCTAGTGAGTGAGAATTGTATGGGGAAGGATCCCTTGATTTGAAATGATGTGATGAGAGAGAAGTGACAAGAAATTAGACTCAATATTTGTGCATAGGATGCAGTGAGTTCCTATAATTAGTGCTTGAGGATGCACTAGAATCACCAACCCATTTTGAACTTGAAGCACAAGATCATACACTAGATTCCCCATTAGAATATAAAATAATGGTAACTAAACATATTATTGACATAAACATTGATAGGATTGAAGATTTGAATCAAGAATTTTTACTTGAGCAAGTGATCTCCTACAAGGAATTGAGTAACATTATAGTGAATCTAGGAAGCTCCAACCTAGGAGCCTTAAGCATAGGTGAAATCATTCTCATGCATAGAATGTCAGCTACATTGACTAGGAAATAACATATAAGAAGTGGCACAATGCCACTAGTGAGTGGTACTATGGTAATACATTCAACAACATAACCTACTCCATCAAGGTCAATACTTAACCCTATAAATGGAGGCATAGGGGACCACCCCCAATATAGATGCAAGGAGGACAAGTACCGTAGAACCTAGCACCACCCCTCAATAGATATATTATGAGATGGTGATGCACTTCCTTGAGTATCATGGATTTGAAAATGTCATAGATCATGTGTTAAAGTGTGAGTTACAATGGTGCATCTAAGGCATCACTCAGCCTAAGTACAAGGCAACCTAATTCACTACCACCTTGCTAGATCACACCCATACTTGGTATAGAAAGTTTGATCTAAACTAGGATATGGTTGAGTACAATGTGATATAGGAAGCCTTATTGAAAGAGTTTTATATCCTTGAGTTCAATTAGTAGAGCATCATGATTCTCAAAGAGATCGACCAAGGGTTATCTAAGAGCATACACTTATATGATGCATGATTTGAAATTCTTTTCTTTAAGTTCCCATATGACATTCATCCCTCCTAACACACATAATGGGTTTTTTTGGGCATATTGGTACCTTTTAGATGTGTGTCTTTTATGAATACTTTCACAAAACCCCACAAAGAACTTGAAGCTACACTCTAGGCTGGGGTAGTAGGTAGTACCAATATTAGGATTACTCCAGTCATGGAGGTGTAGATTATGTCAATGGCCTCTCAAATATAGAAGTTGACCATTGGTTCAGTACATGATACTTATAGTGGATTATGGTGCATTAACTATGATAGAGAGGGATGCAACAGGAGCAACTACCCACAAAGAAATGCTTGTGCCCTCCTCAACTGTGAAGTCTATCATGGGCTACATGACTCTCAAAATTTCCCTTTATTATATTGTGCTAACCAATTAAACACCACCATTTAATATAAAATGTGTGATTATTATACACACTCAATAGTGGACTATAGATTCATTGATGAGATGTGTCATAACATAGAAAGAGGCGTGAGACAGGAAACAATAGTAGGTAGTAGTCAAGTGGGCCAAGGTAACAAAGGCTATGGCTAGAACAATATGGGTTATGGGAACTAATGAGGTGCACATAGGTAAGATGTGGTAGAGTAATATTCCCACCATGATCATGCTACAAGTGTTGGTTGATTGAACACTATCAACATGACTTCCCCATGCACCCAATGCACAAGTATTGTCAAGGGCCACATGAAGTCAAGGAATGCCCTGACTTATATAAAAATTTGACTCGAGGTTGACTTGGTGTAGATAGGGTTACTATGATGTTTAAGCATGATTTTAGAGAGGAAAATTAGTCCCATAAGCCCCAATATACTCACAAGTATCCACCCAAGGTATCAGTCACAATAAGGAGTGGGTTCACTAGTCAACCACCCATTATGCTAAAACAAGATATGCACTTGGATTATGGAAAATTAAGCCACACTAATCATGTGACATAACCAAAGCCAAAATTTGTGCCATATCCTAACCCTACATATTAGGACATCCTACAATAAGCCATGAGCATGATATAAAACTTATAGGGTAAGCTTTAGTTGGCCATAGATTTAGAAGCACAAGCCATAGATTTAGAAGCACAAGCCAGCACTTCATGCAGGAAGAAAGATCACCAGGAGTCTAAAGTACAAGAGTTGATTGAGATCATATACCTCTTGTATACAAAAAGGATGTTGTCAAGGCTAAAGGAATATATTCAAAATCACATAGGAAAATAACCATTACAAGAGATCGCATCTCAAGTGATATAAGTTATAGTAATGCATATAGAGTAGGTGCATGAATTAGGTATAATCAAAATGTTGAGTATGATGAAGAATTGTTGATAGATTCCACCATAAATGGAAGGTCAGTTTATGAAGTACTAGTAGATATAGGTACCAAATTCAATATCCTAACCAAAAACACCTAGGAAAATATGGGGTGACCACCCTTGAGGCCTTCACCCCATAAGTTGTTCATGGCTAACAAAACCTAAGTGAAACCTATTGGGATCTTGAAGGGTTTCATTATAGATATCATGGGCACCAAGTTCCACCTAGACTTCAAGGTCATCCAGTTAGTGGAACAAGACAACTAACTAATGCTCTTGGGAAGGCCATGGTGTTATGCCAATAATGTAGACATTCACTTAAAAAAACATTATATGACCTTCAAGAATGGAAAAGAAATGGTGGTGATCACCCTTTCAAGTGATTAAGGGCCACCATATATAGAGAGTGTTGATCTCAAGGATGAGATCAACCAAATCTATAGCATCATGATGTAAGGTATCAAAAATCTCAACCCTAATGACCAAGGTGTGCCCAAATGGGAGGATAGACAATCAGCTTCTAACATGACTGATGTAGCCTACAAGCAATGGGTTAAATAAGTGTATGAGATCATTGGAAAAAGGTGATACTTAGTGTATGCACTCAAGCCATGACTAGCTAGAATAAGGTTGGTTAGTATTGAGTGTCTTAAAAATAAATGGGACTCTCACGCTCAGAAGATGGAGAAAGGGTACTCCAAATTAGTAAAGGGAATCTTATAGTACTTCCAAAGTATGAAGGGAGATAACCCATAGAAAATTACATCTAGGACATTGAAGCCTACATCTCAAAGGAGATAGATTGACTGGGCACACTAGTGCATACCTTGAAAATCACTACCACTCACTAATGGGAAGTATAGAGGCCTAATTTGCCAACTTGGTGGGATGTGAAGGCAACAATATGCACTAGGTTTAGAAAAATTAATGAATATCTAGACATACCTATATATGTTGATTATTCTAACCTAATTATGCATGTGCATTTATGTAAAGAAATGTGGATTAACTATGACAAAAATGTGCCAAGAGACTTATGGGTACACACCTTTTATAGGACCTTAAAGACATGGGCACATGAATCATACATTATAAATTAGATACATCATAGAATAGGGAAATAGTAAATGCTTAAATAAAAGTTTGTGCACACTTCTTTTCTTTTCATAACTTAAATATACTAGAGCCATTACAAGTCATCCACATAGTAGTGTTTGAGGACTCTACAGTCTTAGAAGAATGCTTGAAGGATATGTTCAAGGAGAAAGTACTAGCACTCCCAACATTTTTTGAATAGATAACACTCAATAGTGACTCCAAGGAAGAAGATGATGAGACCTAGAAAGAATTCAATTGGAAGGCTCTAATAGGTAGACAAAATCTTGTGCACCTTGTTGATGACAACACCTCAATAGATGAAGACCCAACACATCTTAAAATTAAAATAATAGAGGGGGTAAGGAAAGTTAAATACTATCATTAAGAGAGAAATGAACCCTACTATGTACCACTCAAGACTAGTAAATTAGACATCAGTGTAGATAGTGATCCAAAGATAGCCACTATAGGTGCTTACTAGTTTGAGTCAGAGCTGGCATAAATTATATACCTCTTAAATGAATTTTAAGACCTATTCCCATGCAGTTATAAGGATATGAAGGGAACCCTCCCTTCACTTGGAAAAATGAGAATAAAGAAGGTGGAAAACATGAGACCAATCAAGAAGAACCCATATTGGATGAATCCCAATCTCCGCACCAAGGTAAAGATGGAGATCGATGGAATGTTGGTTGTCAATATCATATACCCAATATAAAAATCTAAGTGGGTGAGATTGATGGTCATCAAAATTAAGAAATATAGATGCATATGAATTTGTGTCAATTATAAGATGCTAAACATCACCTGAATCAATGATATATTCCTGACCCTATTCATCGATGAGGTCTTAGATGGAGTCATAGGCTACAAAATCTACACTCACATATAGATTTTCAAGTTACCATTACGTGTAGATTGAGGAGGAGGATAATCCCAAAATAACCTTTATGACTGAATGGGGTTGTTTAACCTATAATATGATGCCCTTTGGACTCAATAATGCACCATTCATATTCTCCAAGTTAGTGATCATTGCCTTTAAAGACTTCATCCATAGGTTCCTACAAGTGTACCTCAATGACTGGACTATGTATGGTCTTATAAAAGACCACTATGATAATTTATGCCTCATGCTTGAAAGGTGAAAACATCTCTAGATATCCTTAAATATAAATAAGTGCATCTTCATCACCTTTTTAGGGACATTACTAAAGCACATCATCTACAAGGATGGTTTACTTATCGATCCAACAAAGATTTCCATAATAATATAGCTCCAAACCCCTTTAATGCAGAAATAAGTATGTACCTTTTTAGGCCATGTTTTTTTCTATAGAAATTTCATTCAGAGCTATGAAAAAATCATGGTGCCTCTAAAGGATCTCTTGCACAAGGATGGCCCATTATACTGGGGCAAGTCATAAGAGGAGGCCTTTGAGACACTAAAGTTAAAGTTCGCTAGTATGTCAACTCTATAATTTCTTGAGTGGATGACTCCTTTTCACATCCATGTTGAAGCTTCAAGCTCTACCATTGGTGTCATACTAGTACAAATAAGAAAGGTTAAAATGAACCACCCATCTCCTTTGCAAGTAAAAAATTGATGCAAACAGAACAAAACTATACCACCACCAATGTGAGGTTCTAGCAATGGTCTATGCCTTGAAAAAAATTAGGTAATACCTTCTATAAACCCCATTCATCTTCTTAATAGATAATGAGGTGCTCAAGTACCTCATAAATAAGCCTATTTTACATAGGTGCATATTTAGATGGATTATTCCCTTCCAAGAATTCTCATTCTTTATAGTCATCAAACCTAGGAAATAGAACACTTATCCTACATCAACTCTGGAGATATGGTAGTGCCCATTAAGGATGTCATGTTAGACATGTAACTATACATATTTTAGTGTGTTCCTGAAGACCTAGAAGAGATCACCACTTTCCTAACATCTAGGTTTGTGTCCTAGACGTAGTTAGCCAAGGAAAAGAAACAACTCATGGTCTGCACCATCCCCTTCCAGCTCATCCAAGGGGAGATATATAAACTAAATAGGGATGAATTCCTACATTAGTGTGTTTTAGAACATGAAATGGACTTCATTCTCTAGGAATCACATGAAAGGATCATAAGAGGCCATTATGTTGGTGATTCAATGATGCACAAGGTATTACAATCAAGCTTATGGTGGTTAAGCCTATTCTAAGATACCAAGGGGTACTATAAGGCATGTGATGTATGCTAGTACATTGGGAAACCCAACCATTAGTATGAGATGCCACTAATTCCCATCCTCACCAAGGCACCATTTGGAAATTAGGCTATCGACTTTATTGGGCTAATCACTCTCGTAATAATATGTATTAGTGATAGATACATTTTAGCAACCACTGACTATTTCACCAAGTGGGCCTAAGCTCCACTAACTAAAGACTATATAGTCACGATAGCTTTGTGCTTCATATGGGAGAACATCATCAGTAGGTATGGGTGCCCATTGAGTTTAAGTAGTAATAAGGGAACTCATTTCATCAATGAAATGATGTGCATCCTCCTAATGGAATATATGGTGGCACCCCACAAGACCACCCCATATGATCTAAGAGGATCTATATTTTGCTCTAAAAATGAAGTCTTCAAATTGTAGGTTTATTATTGCCATGGTGAAGGGATCATCAAGATATTTTTGATGCATTTTATAGTTTGTAAAATGGATCTCGTATTCATGAGTTATGACATGTGGAAGATCAAACCAGGCAAGTAAAAAAAATTGGGTTTTGAATGTCGACAAGTGGAAATCAACAAATGAAAGATAAGTGGCATATGGAGATTGGTCCATGTGGTGGGTACTTAGGCCATCACATGGCTTTCCACCAATCATTATGTTCTAAATTTATAAGTTTATATATTTTAGTTAATTATCATATCAAAAATTCCAAACCAACATTCCAACCTACCACATCATAATTTACCGAATTTTCATTCCATGTTCTAACCACAAATACCCACATTTCATTCCACACATTCCACATGTTTTCCACAAAATACCATGGTTACCACATACCTCACATGACATGCCAAACATTTCCCACACTCCACCATAATTCCCACACAATACATGGTGGTACTAATTACTTGGAAATGTAAACCATGAATTTCATGGTATATTAACATCAAACGAATCCCCCACCTTCCCAATGTGGTATAAAGGATTTGTATGACCCACAAAAATGTAGAAGGGATTTAAACCATGATGCTTTGGATAAAATGATAAGTGTTTGACCAATGCACTATGGAGCTCAAACACTATAAAATGATATCAATTTTGTATTTGAAGGCATGGTTTGGAGTATTATCCATGGACACAAGGCATGTTTAAGAGTGGTAGAGAGACTTGGACATAATTTCAAGGCCTCAAACAAAATAATGTTGTTTTGAGAGAATCTCTGGGATAGAATTAAATTCCTTAAGATTATTTTCATGACTTATTATTATTGTAAAGCAATTTTTTTCTACAATTAATGAGTGATCCCCCATTGGAGTGGATCTAGAGACGTAGGATTTATAGCCAAAATCTGTTATCAAATTATGTGGTATTTTCTATTGAATTTGTCTCTTATATTTTTTACTGCTATGATACTTGTTTGATTATGATCATGGATTATATTTTTGGTATCAGAGTGGAATTCATATTTAATAATGTGGATTGCTAGTGTATTTTGACAAGGTCAAGATCTAGGTAGGGTGAAGGAGAATTAGGAGAATATGATCTTGATATTAGATCAAGATGTACTATAGAAATGGGATATGACTTTGAGTCTGAATGATCTTTCTAATAATACTTCTTGAAAATGAAGGACATGGTCAAGGAACTTTATCAAGAATAAGAAATTCAGATGGAGAATGATGGAGGTGGTAAAAATTATGAGAAACCTTCCTCCTCTTTAGGTGATAGTAAAGACAAAAAAGTTGTTGAATCTATTCCTTCACTAAAGCTAGATATTAAGTTTTAATTTTTGATGCTTAATGGTGAGATTAATGCAAAAAATTTGGATAAATGGATAAAGCAAATTTAAGTATATTACAGGGTCTAGAAGATTGTAGATGATGAGGCTAAAATTTACCTGTCTACTCTTTGAATGAGAGGTAGAGCTCTCATCTAGTAGGAGAGTAAGTTGAAGTAAAATAATATTAACATAGATAACTTGATTTCCACTTGGAGTGAATTTGTTGATGCACTTAGAAATCAATTTTATCCTTTAGGCTATATGCAACAATCCATGATGGATTGGAAATATTTCAAACAAAATAAAGGCCAAAGTGTTCAAGATTATACACAATAATTTAATAAAAAGGATTTACTTTTGAATATTCCTCTTTATACATAGGAAACACTACTTAAGTATATAGGTGGGTTGTATAGTTACTTAAAACATATGATTCTAGTTCTCAATCCCACTAGTTAAGATGAAGCAGTTGTTAAAGCCATTCATTTAGAGGCTAGAGGAAAATAGACAAAAGAATATTTTCCTAAAGTTAAAATTAAGCAATTTAATGTTAAGTATTCTAAAGGGAAAAGTTCTAGAAAGGGTAACCAAAAATCCACTATTACTATTCATAAGAAAAGGGTAAGCCATTTTGCAATCATTGCAAGAAAAATCCTAATCAGTCTTAGTGTTGGAAATTACATCCTAAGTTAAGTCCTTTTAATAGGTTTAATAAGAAAGATAAGAAAGTTAATGTTGTAGTTTAAGATATAGGTTCAGATTCTAGGGATGAAACTAAGATCACAGCTGAGAATGCAAAATTATTTTTCTCTTTATAACACTAAGTCATCTAATGTTGCCTCCTCTTCAAAACAAAAATCTGTGCATGATAATAAGAAAAGAAATGATTTGTTCCACATTAGGGTTTTTATAAAACATACTAATATTGACACTCTATTTGATAGTGGATCACAAACAAATTTGATTTTTGAAGAGATTGTTAAAAATTTAGGTCTACAAACCCCTCCTCATCTGAAACCCTATCCACTTGGTTTGATGTGTGATGATGCAAAATTGCAAGTAACCAAAACTTGTAGAATGAAATTTATCATTGCATCCAAATTCATGGATGAAGTTGATCTAGATGTAGTCCTTCTAGACATATGAAGAATTATTTTAAGAAGTGCTTGTCTTTATGATAGAAAATCATTATTCTATATGGAGGAGAATAATTACTTACTTGTTAAGGATGGCATTAAATATATATTTAGATCACATCATCTTAAAATTGATCTTTCCTTGGTTACATCAGGGCAATTGAAAATACTAGTCAAATCAAGCAAGAGTTTTTGTCTCATGTTGATTAAGTCTAAGGAAAAAGAATATTCCTAGGGTATTTAAAATTGTGATCCTAAACATAAGAAATAATTGGTTTAAATCATTTATAGTTATGATGATGTGTTTTAAGATCCCAAAGGGTTACCCTTTAAAAGGGGAATTCAACTTAAAATTTAGTTTTTACAAGATTCTCCTCTTCCTAAAATTGGCATGTATAGGTTATCAGTGGTGGAAAATGAGGAAATCAAGAAGCAGGTAATAGAACTTTTGGAAAAGGGTGTTATTCATCTTAGTACATCTCTTATTGGTTCACGTATCATTCTAGTGCCAAATAAAGATGGCACATTGCAAATGTGTGTTGATTTATGTGCTTTGAACAAAATTACTATTAATAATCATTACCCTCTTCCTCATATTGATGATTTGGAAATTAATAAATGCTATCTATTTCACTAAGTTAGACTTGAAAAGTGGTTATCATTAGGTTAGGATTAATGATGGTGATATTTGGAAAACTACTTTGAAGACAAAATTGGGATTATTTGAGTGGCTTGTGATGCCTTTTGGGTTATGCAATGCACTAGCTACATTCATGCAATTGATGAATGATGTTTTCAGGCCATTGCTTGATGATTTTTTTATAGTCTACTTAGATGATATTGTGATCTTTAGTTAGTCTTATAAAGATCATATGATTCATATTAGGAAATTCATGGATGCATTAAGAAGGGAGAAACTTTATTTGAAATTGTCTAAATGTGAATTTGGCAAGACCTCTTTAATTTAATTGGGTTATATTATAGGATATGGTTAATTAAAAATTTATCCTACAATTGTGGAGGTTATAGTTAAATGGCCTAAACCCAATAATATAACTAAGGTTAGAAGTGTTCTTGGTGTAGTACAATATTGGAGAAAATTCATTTCTAATTTCTCACTTATTGCTTCACCCTTGCATTTTTTGACTAGTAAAAAATAGATTTTGTAGTGGAAAAGTAAATAGCAAAGGGCCTTTGACACTTTGAAAACAAAGATTATTATTTCTCCTATCTTGGTACTTCCTAATTTATAGTAGTCATTTGAGATCAAGATAGATACAAGCAATTATGCTATGGGAGTTGTTCTAATGTAGGGAAAGAAGAAAGTATAATATCATTCTGAGATCTTCATAGGTGTGGTAAGAAACTATCTGACTTGTGATAAGGAATTGTATGCACTGGTTCAATGTGTTAAAAAATAGAAACATTACTTGATGGGCAAGGAGATAGTGATACATACAAATCATTAGCCCTTCCAATATCTCCAGTCACAGGCCAAGCTACAACATTCTAGGATTTTTTGTTAGATGTGTTTCACATAGTAATTTCATCTTGTGATCGGGTATATAAAAGGTATTCAAAAAAAATTTGTTGGCATGCTTTCTAGGCCTCCTATGCTAGTTTTATCTATTCTTTTACAACATAGTTCTTTGACTCATGAAAATTATGAAGAATAGTATGTTGATGATGCTGACTTGAAGGATGTGTATAAATACTTGATGAGTGGAAAATAGGTAGAAGAATCAGATTATCATATGCATAATGGAATTTTGTATCATTTGGGTATACTTTTCATTCCTCAAAATGAAAGGGTGCACATGATTAGGGAAACACATAATTCTCTTATCTCTAGTCATTTTGGAGTTGGTAAAATGGTTGCACATTTGAGAATGTATTTTTATTGGCCCTATATGTAATAAAATGATGCCAAATATATCAAGGGGTGTGTTATTTATGCCACAAGTAAACCTATTAATATGAAACTAGGACTTTAAACTCCCTTACCTATTCCTACTCATTCCTGGGAATGTATTTCCATGTATTTTTTATGAGGTTTGCCTATGTCATGGAGAAAACATGATTACATATATGTTGTAGTGGATATATTTATCAAGATGTGTGTTTAGATTCCTTGCACTAAGTATATTATAGGGGAAGGTATGACACACTTGTTCTTTCATCATGTATGGGTTCATTTTGGTTTGCCCACTTCTATTGTTTCTGATCAGGATTCTTGATTTCTTGGGGAATTTTTGTTCAACACTATGAGAATTGATGGACACTAAGATGAATAAGAGCACTATATTTCATCCATAGACTGATGGTCATATAGAGGTTGTAAACCACATAATAGTACATTTGCTTAGGGGTTATTTTAGTAAACATCCCAATTTGTGGGATGAGCATTTATGCTTCTATAACATACTTAAAATCATGCACTTCATTCTTCTACTATGAAATCTCTTTTTGAAGTTTTCTATGGATATTTACCTAAATCTCCTCTAGATGTTTGTTATGGATATGATTCAACTGATGATTAATGTAAAGATGTAATTAAAGCCAAGAAGTTCATTCAAAAGATAAATTAGGTACATCAAACTATCTGAGATTAGTTTAAAAAAAGTCAAGAAAAATACAAAGCAAGACATGACAAACATTATGTTGATCACCACTTTGTTGTAGGTGATTTAGTATGGCTTCACATCATTAAGTAAAGACTTACATGTGAAGGTAAAAATTTGAAATGAATTTGGTATGGTCCTTTTTGGATTTTGGAAAAGATTGGTAAAAATGCTTTCCAATTGGATTTACCATCTTATATGTAGATTTATTCAAATGTGAATGTTGAAAATCTAAAATTGTATGAGCCACCAATGATTTTAGATCATGATGAGAGTGTATCCATTCCTTTTTTTGATGATTTTTCTCCTAAATATCAAACAAAATTATAGTAAGATACAATACTTGATAGAAAAGTTTAGACTTCTCAAAGAGGAGATGTTGAATATGTTCATGTTGGTATCAAAGGGATGGACCTGAATAAGGTGAAAGGGATGGAATATAGAAGAGTGAGAGAGCAATACCCTCACCTTCTTACCAAATAATCAACTTTTAGAGGTCCAAAATCTCCTAGTGAGGAGGATTGATCTAGGAGGATCTATATTTTTCTTTAGAAATGAAGTGTTAAAATTGTAGGTTTATCATTACCATGGAAAATGGATCATCAAGAGATTTCTAACACATTTTTTGGTTTTCAAAATAGATCCTATATGCATGAGTTATGGCACATGGAAGATCAAACTAGGCAAGTAAAAAAAATAGGTTTTAGATGTCGACAAGTCGCAATTGATGAATGAATGACAATTGGTGTATGGAGATTAGTCCATGTAATGGGTCCTCAAGCCACCACGTCTTTCCACCAATTTTTATTATCCAATTTCAAAACTTTATATATTGTAATTAGTTATCATACCATCGAATATTCTAAACCAACATTCTAACCTACCACATCATAATTTATTGAATGTTCATGCCATGTTCTAGCCATAAATACCCACATTTCATTCCAGACATTCCAAATGTTTTCCAAAAAATAACATGGTTCCTACATACCTCACATGCCATGCTAAATATTTTCCACACTCCACCATAATTCCCATGTTGTTAGGATTGTGGAGCTAAAAGCTTCACTGATGCAAACAGGGGAGGAGGTTGCTGAAGGTTGCTGAGTTGCAGAGAAGTTGGGGTCGGTCTGATCAGCCGACGTCGGCAGGATAGCAAAGGGAAGCAACTGACGTCGGTCATATATCGGCTGACGTCGGTCACCTCCAGGCAGACAGGGACCGACGTTAGTCACCTGTGTGGTTCGACTGTGAGCTATTTACGGGCAGTTAGCTAACGAACCAAGTGTTTGCATGATGAGTGCTAATTTTAGACTCATAGCTGCGGATCTAATTATTGTAATTAGATGTCTAATTATTGTTTGGATGAGATCTATATAATAGACTCATGGTTGTATTGGAAAAGTGTGCTAGGGAGTAAGAGAGCATAATTATAAGCTCCTTCTGTGTGTGAGGTAGAGCAATGGTGCATTCCTCCTAGTGCCTCAGTACCAGGTGTGTTGGTGCTGGATTGGAGAGCCAGCTGGGTTCTTCAAGAGTGTAGGATCTTGGTCACAGTTGCATGGCCTATATAGGAGATCTACGTGGTAAGTAAGATCGTTGATCTGTAGGTGTATGTGTGTGCAAGGTCGAGGTTCACAGGTGAGCAGAACCGTTGTTTGATTTGCAGGTGTGCAAGGTCATATAGACAGCAACACAATAGGGAGCAGTATCAGGCAGGATAGAGCAAGAGAGGAAGGCAAGGGAGTTCCTTCCATAGGTATGGTTTGTTGAATTGCAGGTTGTTGCAGATTCATGGGAGATCTACTTGAAGTACCTTGAGTACTTGTTGAGTACGTGGAGTACTTGTGGAGTGCGTGGAGCACTTGTGGTGTGCGTGGAGCACGGGAGGTGAACACCAACTCTGTATTTGAGTTGGGTGTTGGGACCTGTGAGAGGGAGAGCTTTGGGGAGAAGAAGTACTGTCACTTGAGGTGTGGGAAACCTATGTAAGGTGGTGGAGAAGAAGTGGCATCTTCTTTATTGTATTCTTTTCTGTATAAAGTGTTAATATAAGTTGTGTATTGTCTCTCATATACTGTGTTATTCTGAATTCTAGTTACTTGGTGAATCTGGTTATTTTCCGCATATTATAGTTGTTTGAAGTTTGGTAATCAATTGTATGTTTCCGGTTTCGCATCCTGACAAGTGGGATCAGAGCATGTTTGTTGTTCTAGATTCCTGACACATGTAATATGTGGTGATGTCAATTACTTGTCAATGTAAACCATGAATTTTGTGGTATATTAACATCCAACAAATCTCCCACCTTCCCAATGTGGGATAAATGATTTCTATGACCCACAAAAATTTATAAGAAGGGATTTGAACCATGATGCTTTGGATAAAAGGATAAGCATTTGAGCAATGCACTATGGAGCTCAAACACTATAAAATGAGCTTGAGTTTGTATTTGAAGGTATAGTTTGGAGCATTATCCATGGAGAAAAGTCATGTTTGAGAGTGGTAGGGAGACTTAGAGATAATTTGAGGGCCTCAAACAAAATAATATTGTTTTGAGAGAATCTTTGGGATACAATTAAAGGATGTAAGTTGATTTTGAAGACTTATTATTATTGTCAAGTTATTTTTTGCTACAAATAATAAGGAGAAATACCCCATTAGAGTGGATCTAGAGACATAGGCTTTATAGCCAAACTCTGTTATAAAATCATGTGGTATTTTCTATCTAATTGGTCTCTTATTTTATTACATTCTTAAATTTTATTTTATTTTCCATATTTAAAAATTGACTTTAATTATGTAATCATTTAAAATGTTGATTTTAAGTAAATCATGATAGTAAGGTTTTAATCCAATGCAAGTGTTTTTTATACTACTAAAACACTTGTTTGATTATGATTATGGATCACCATATCATCCCCAGGCTAATGGCATGGCTAAATCCTTCAACAAAATCCTAGGAATGTGCCTCATAAAGATATGTGATGTTGGTTGTAAGGATTGGGACAATCAAGTTTTAGTGGTACTTTGGGCATACCTTATGACCTAAAAGAACCTAAACAAGGCTACACCATTTCAACTAGTGTTTGGCATTGAATTAATTATTCCCATGAAGTTCATGGTGCCCTTCTTATGCATTACATGCATTAGATACTTAGATGACTAGGACTATATAAGTATAATATTTTAAGACTTGGAGAACTTGGATGAGAAGCACATCCAAACCAAATGGAGTCACTAGGTTGAGAAAGCATGCCCAAAGAGATGGCATAATAATAAAATCAAGCATAACGAGATGACTAAAGGAGCATTGGTGTTGTTCTATTATTCTAAGTACTTTAAGCACCCAACCAAGTTACAAATCTAGTTGATGGATCCATACATCATCCACCACATCTTGGAAATAGGCACATGTAAATTATTCATTTTGTCTGGTGAAATGTTCCCTAGGCATTTCAATAGCATATGACTGAGGCCATATAAGTATTAGGCTAGCACATGCACCATGTAAATTCTAACTTCTTGTTTAGTAGTCAGTTAGAGTTGCACTGACCAAAAACAAATTTGGTATAAGACAAACCAATATTTTTTTCTTTGATCCTTATATAGTTTATAGAGGCAGTGAGTAGTGTGTGGTAGCCATAAGAGCTTTTGGATCAATGCTTCACTCTTAGTTCCAATCGATTAAGTCAAGTACTTTTTCCAATAAGTGCATGAGGCTAGACATCTAAGTAGTAGGTACATGAAGCCACTAGGTACTAGCACATGTACATAAGATAAATAGTGTAGGGAAATTCAAGGCCCAAGAATGAACCACTCTGATGCTAATTTTATGCCAAAGTTGCAAGAAGGTACATCATTTGATCTAGTGTTAGAAACCCCTAAGGTAAGAGAAGATGTTCAACATAGTTAGATGCATGAACTAAAAGCTAAGATGCTCAACTTAGTTGAGTGCAAGGTAGATAGTGAAGATGCACATACTTAAAAAAGTGCATAAGAGCATCTGGAGAAACATAAAGTGTTAGAGGGCTAGTATAAGGGATTTTCGTGTGGTATGAAGGATAAGGTAAGATGATGTGCAATAAATTGACCAAGGAATAGAATCATGATTTAAATAAGAGTGTAGCTAGAGAAGAAGTGGAATCAAAGAGGCTAAATCACATGCATGTGAGGTGTTATACCTAGGTTACCACAAGAAAGATGAAGGTCATGTAGAAGGATGTCATCCAAGATAGTTGGCATCCACCTAAGAAGGAGTGGGAATGGAACATTTGAGCCACATGTCACTTCACCAAAAAAACCATTAGGATCATTCAATTAGATTATAGTGGTGGTATAAAGATACATAATTAATGTGTATAAGATAGGAGATTTTTGAAGATTTCATAGATTTTTCATGTTTCCCAAGAAGATCGAGGCACCTACACCATTAATCTTACATTAATAATGGTGGTTGACAAAGAATGTTATAAAATGGTAAATGTCATACTTATTAAGGTTGCCAAGTTTATGCCAATCCAAGACTTAGTGAAAACTTAGCAAAAAATTAAAGAGCTGAAGTAAGAAAGAACTCACCATAAGTGAAAATTTGACCAACTCAGGCACCTAGAGTGGGAAGAAGCACATTGAGGAGTGCATTCATATTAAATTTGGTGTGTGATGGGTTGGGACAAAATAAATTAGTGAAAAGAGGTAGGTAAAATGTAAGTATATTATTGGGGCACCATAACAACTAGTGAAGCTCAGAGTCAGATGCACTAGCAAAAATCCTATGACTACAAAATCACAAACCATCATTAAAGGTTTCAACAAATCATACCTACTGAGGTTCAACTCTAGTATATTTATAATTGTGAAGAAGCAAAAGGCATAGATATTTTTGGAAGCACAACTAAAACCCAAGAGGGTTAAAATTATTGAGGAAGCATCTACCATCAAGATAAAGGTGGAGATAGTTGAGGTAGTTAATAGTGTATTGGTAGATGCCAAGGCACTCACAAAAATGTCATATCAACATATGCAATTTCCACCATAAGTATCAATGGAAGAATCATGGCACTATTTCATGTACATATGCCAATTAAGAGAATATAACCATCAGACATCAATCCATTTTTAGGACTTGGCATAGGACTAGATGGTAGATATAGGGTATAACTCAACTTTATGAGTTGACTTGCTTAAAAAATCCCAAAGAGATCATTAAATTCCTTCTCTCGTTTGTCCACAAAAACCATGTCTACTTTAGAGGCTAACACATGAAGATCTCAGTGTAAATGATAAGATGAATAATAAGCTCATAGACATAGGCAAAGACATCCATCAACTGATAGATGATGACAAGGAGGTAGAGTGAGTTTCAAAACTACTAAAATAATTCAAAGGGGGCTATACATTCTTGATTAACAAGTGATAATACCTTAACATAAGGGTGGTGGTATGACTTGTGAGTTAGAAGTTATGTCATAGCAGTCAGTGGATAGATGTCCCCAAGGTGTATATCTATTTGGCCTATCATATGGCACATTATGTCTAGTTAAACATCATGTAATTCATCATTAAGGAATTGATAAAGAATGAATTTTAATGCCACAACTCTAAAGGGACATTTATATTGGGCTCCATCCTCATCTTGATTATAATAGAAAAGATCAATATCCTTGATGGAAGTAGGGACAACCTATGGGTGTTATTGGAATACCACGAGTCCTTGGTGTAAAAATATAAATACTATACCTTCCCCACTACCTTTAACCCAAAATAGAAGACTTGCATGCTGCATTAGTGTAAGAAGTATATCAAATAATTTGAAGTGGAGTGGTGCATACCCTAGGGTATTCCCACAAGCATGTATGGGATGATAACTTTTACCATGATGCAACACTACTACATTGTTTGATTAGCACTTAAGGATGGGAATAAATAAGGATGGTTGAGTCTTCCCTTTACCTTCTTGACAAAATAATTTTGAGACACACTTGACCAAATCCCAAACAAAAAAATAATGGACATCCTAGACTAAGAGCTTAACATAAATAGCCAGTGAATGTGGCAAGGGTTCCCTCATCTAGATGGAGGCACAATTGAATATAAAGAAGATGCCTCAGATTGCCTAGACATCAACCTAATCTAAAAGATCACTATTCTTGGATTCATCCATAGACTCTACTATGTGATGAATCTAAGGAAGAAGGATTCCAATGTTGGGCCTAGAAATGAGAAGAGAAAAGACCACCCTATCCATATCAGGGATGAGGGAACCCTAGTTCCTACTTATAAGAATAAGTCTTTGAAGAAGAAGAGAGGGGAGACCTTGGAATAAATTAAAGAATGGATGAATATTAAAATCACTTTAGAAGGGGAAGTATCTGCTTTAGAATCATCTAAGAAGAATGTGCACTTCATGCTAAGAGCCCCCTTTGGTATAAAGGATAAAAAGAAAGGGAAGTCTCCCTCCCCAATGCCCAAAATTACTATATCTAAAGAAGAGGAGGTAGAGTAATCTAAATAAGATGAGATGGGGAAGGGCACTTTCATTTTACCTAAGGATAATGAGTCCTCCTCAAGTGAATAAACCCCTTCCACTCTACCTTAGATTGAGCTAGAAAAACCCAAGTGAAGATTGAGGAGACTCAACTCTAATGATTTCAAAGTCTAGATGATGAAATATCTACAAAAATAGGAGGAAATGGCTAAGGTATGGGTGCTAAAGGAGGTTATCTAGATGGTGGAGGTTGAAGAGAATAAGAAAGAAGAGGAGTATAAGGTGTTGATGGAGGAAGGAAGTTAGGAAGTATAAATAGGTAAGGAGCCTAAAGAGGCAACCCACTCTAACATGTAAATAGAAGAAGACCTACAACACTAATGAAAAGACATGGGCCTAGATGAAGGCCATTTTGATGTGGCACTAAAATTACACTAGATGTGTGAAGAGATGAAAGCTAAGGGCATGTCCTAGGTTGAGATTGACCAACTAGAGGTTGAAGAGATAACAGAGAGAAAATAAATGCACTATTTAAGATGTGAAGAGGAAGGTCAAAGTAAAAAATTCTAAGGAGGAGAAAGATGAGGAAGCAACCCATAAATAAAGGGTACACATGTTGAAAGAAAGAGGCGAGAAGAAGGTCATAATAGATGTAAGACCAAGTAAAGAGGGAATGCCAAAGAAGATGTTAGGTGATCCTAGTAGTATTTTAGATAGGGATACACAATAGGTGTACCCTAGTTCTGAAGGGGCACCTAAAAATAAGGAAGGTGATACTAGTGCCTTAAAAGAACAAATAAAGAAGGAGACCAAGGCCTAGAAAGGGTAAGAAGAGGATAAAGATGGTGAGATGTAATTTCATGACATAGAGCCACTAAAAGAAGAGATGGGTGAAGAGGAAAAGTCCATAGAATAACCCCTATATGAATAACATGATAGTTATCCAAGTGCCAAAGAGGAAGAAGAAAAATTCAAAGAAGGCACAAGCCTGAGCACTAGCACTAGTTTGGAAGAAGAGCAAGTTAAGGGCAAGGATTATAAATCAAGAAATAGGGAAAGGGCACAATAGGAATTCAAGGAGGATGAAGACTTATACTTGATGGAGTGCATGCTTATAAATACCACTATGACCCTAATGTGCCACCAAGTCTCATGGGAATTGGAATGTTATATGGATAAGCTTGAGTTTGAGGTTCCAACCAAAGTGATCTAGGTTTCCAATAAGCTAGAAGAAGGCCATGATTACCAAATCCTCAACCCTCATGACTTAAACCCCATGCACTCAGATAACGTTATTATCAGGATGACCTCTTCTATTTTTTCACAAGAACATCATGAATGAGGATCACACATATAGTTAGAAGAAGGAAGTGAAGAAATGTGAGAAAGAGCTCAAGGCCAAAAAACTAAAACTCAAAAAACTATTAGAGTGCATAGAAGAGGCTGAGCCATCCCTCCTAAATGGTGTGGACACCTCAAAGATGAAATTCATAGATCAAGTATGCATGCTCATAGAGAAAATGCTTCCCATAATAAGACTAGTGTTTAAAGAAAAATAAGACCCTAGTAAGGCCTTAAAGGTAAAATTGAATAAAAATTTGGACATAGTGGAATACCTCTTTAGTAGACTCAAAGAAGGTGTGGACGAGGCAAACAATAACTTGTATATCTTCACCAACCAAGCTTCAGTCATTGACATGTACCTTAAGATGGAAAAAGAGGAGAAAGATGCTTTACTTTAGTTCTCTTTCATGGTGACAAGGTATGAGCACATGTAGATAATGGCTAAGGTAAACTCCCTCAACACCCAATTGAAAATGTAGGAGGACTTGGAGGTAGTCTTCTACACCTTCCAAACTAAGGGCAATGAGTAGGGATAAATTTTGGATGTGGGGTGAAGCACGCTAAGAAAAGGCTCAAAGACCTTAGGAGAGAAATAGAAAGCACATATGTTCTTTCACTCAAGTCTACTTGCATTGAGGTGGATAATGCCATTGATGAAATTTAAGGGTGTTATCCAAGGATATGATAATTTCAAAGTAGATCTAGTATAAGGCATGCCCGAGTTTTGTGTGCCTAAGGCACTTAAAGACTAGTCTGACGTGGACTAGTAATTTTGTATGGGGTAATGTTGGGCCCCCTTTCTATAATTATGTAGACTAGGCCAACTTATCAAATCTCAAAAATGAGTGACCCTTATATTGGTTTCGACCTTTTTTATACATTTTGGCACTAGCTAGAGGAGTCCCCATGAATCTCATGCCAGTTGGTGGGTAGTTGTAAAGAATTAAACTTATTAAAGACATACCTATTAGGACTTATATTAGGTGGCTCTATATGCATGGATGTCAAAAGAGTAGATCAGATAGGAAATCTACCCCAAGTTATATCTCATCATAAGGCATGGACACATCTGACTTGGGTAGTGTAGTGGAAATGGTAGAGTCATGATAATTGATCACTTGGCACATGCCCATCTGACCTATAAAGAGATGACCATCTCTTATAAAAGGAGACTCTCCTTTGAATAGAATAGGAAGGAGAAGAATGATATCAAAGCTTTGGTAAAATAGAGAGCTGACATTAGTATTTGCATTATGCATATTAGTTCTATTAGTTTGAATGAATAACCCAATATTGCATGTGAGCCACTGGGTATGAATAGAGTTAGGAAGAGCATATGCTCTATTACCTATAATGAAATTTGTTAATTAAGTTAATGAGGAATACCATTAAAGGAATGAATTATTATTTCTTATTTTATGATATGCATGATGTCTTGTTTATGAGCTAGTTTTATTTAAGTTTTGTTTAACTCTTTGACAATATATTGGAATATGGAGGTTCAACCCTAGTTTATAATGACATCTCAGTACCATTTAGTAACTTTAGTCAACATATAATTGAACTAAGCATTGTAAACCATATTCAACAAGGTCCAAGAACTCATGCCTAGAGTGTTACTCGAGAGTGAGTCCTTGGATGTAATCTATCCTTATGACTTGCATGACTAGCCAGATGGCCCTTAACTCCTTACTTGATGACCTATACTTAAAGAATCTTGGCCTAGATAGAGATGTATTTTCACCATAGGACCTATGATCTCATGAATAATCACACCCATCAACCTCCCTATGAATATTTAGCACTGAAAGGCCACCTAAACCCCTCTGGCCAATGATTAAATCCCATTGAGACCTCAAGTTTCACCATGATGTAATTAGCCCAACATGGGTCCAATCCCTTCACTATTGCACTTTGGGCAAGCACACAAGGCTTGTGCCTTGTGTTAAACTAATGATAGCACCATAATATGATTAAATTTTGTGTACCAAATCTTGCTACCCCTACACCTAGCTACCCCAAGTCTATAACTGGCTTGGGTTGATAGCCAAGTGCATGACCAAATGTAAAAACCAGCCTAGAGAACATTTCTATAACACACTCCTCCAATATTTTTCCACTTTACATCCCTCTTTTCCTCACCCAATGTCCTTTTTTCAATTAGTTTTTCTAGTTTGACTAGGTCAACCTTGTACAATTTTTAGATATTTTCACTTAGGAACTAGTTGACCTTTAGCCAACCTAGTTCGTGACGTAATGAATTATTATCCAAAATTATGCCAGGTCGACTGGGTCGAACCTATTGCCAATATTTTTGGAAGTTTCAATGGTCAAATCTACCTATAAATACAATATCATTTCATCACTATTTCAATATGCAATCAAGAGTTATTATTCACTCATGCATTTTTATAATATGTTCTTCCACCATTCTACCTAAGGAGTCTTAGCTTAGGGTTTCTACTTGGTGAATCTAGTCTTTTGGAAATGTCTTAGATGCTTTGACCTTTCTTAGTGATCCTTAGAAACAAAAACAACCCCTTGTGAATCCCATTTGCCTAAGGTAAATATTGAGTCTTGATAGGTTCACATTTAGGTAAGTATTCTTTGACTTTGCTCCTCTCTTTAGTAGATAAAAGTATCATAAGTATTTTCTTTGAATAATATTACTCTTCATATTACATGTATTAGGGTCTTACTCATACTTAACTTAATTGATATTCTCTTATACATTTTTTAATTTATTACTAACCCCTTACTTTGTGCCACAAGATTTGGTGAGCACCAAACTAGATTTACTCTAATTGTTATTAGTTTAGGTGAAATATCAAAACCTAGGACCCCCTTAGGGATATTGCATGATTTTGTTAGACTGGAGGCTTTGTAACCCTCCTTATCATAGTATATTTTGATAAATGATCCCATAATTGGGTCTAGAGGATCCCCATATTGGTCTTGTTCTTGCGTAACAAATGTATTCCCAATCAAAAGTATAGGTATGATATATCTTTTCTGAGTGAAGATTGATTTGTAAACATGATGCATTTTTGATTACTTACACATGTCATGGCTATAACATTGAAAATAATTTGTATATTTAAATTAATGTTATTCTATGGTTTTTTTATCAACTATTAAAATTATTTCCATAATTTATAAATTAATTTGTTTATGATCATTTTAATTTTAATTAAAAAAATAGATATTTTATGAATTAGACACTCCATTTATTTTTTCTACTATAATAATCATTGTGATTTTAATTACACATATATTTCATTTATATTTTATTTATAATATTCATGGTTTTTTATTTTAACTACTAACTATTTAGGTATTATAATATATCTCATGTTCAATTTGAAGGCAATTTCTCTTCATTGTCAAGCCATTAATATGTGCATCTTTGGGCATCTAAAGGCTTTGAGGAAGATTGTCTAGGGATGGACTATTTATTTTAATGGATCTCAAGGAAGAATTATTACTCTTGTCTTTTGAAAAATAATTTTAGTGGTATGGATGATAGATTAATTTTATAAATGGAAAAATAAATATAGAAATTGATGTATGGTCATGATGGTTGATCAGTAAATAGACAGTGTCCAAAACTACACCAATTTCTCTATTTTATGGATGATTTATAAATTATAAATTTTTCATTCATTAACCTAAAGTTAGCAGAATTAAAATCAGCATTCAAAACTGATAATAAACCAAAAGCATGAGCCACAAAAACAATATGAAAACTAGGATTGATAACATAGTTCATCTGATCTAGGATATGTCTTTGGGTCCTTCTCAAAGGTGGAACTGATCAATTATTGATTCAAAATCACTTTGTACATTAATTATCCCTAGTAGGAGTTATGGATCTCCAAATAATGTTTTGGCATCATTTAGCTCTAGATACTAGCTATGGCTCTCACTACTAGCTCTAGCTCTATCTATTGGATCTAGCTATGGCTCTACCTATCTTTCACAATTCTGATTTAATGTCTTTACCCAAAGAGGTCTATGCAATAAATCTATGCCTGTAATTGTTACTCTAGTAATGAAGAGTTTACTATGTAAAGGGCTAAGATTCAATATTTATTAATATTTATGCAAAGGGATAAGATACAAGCTTTCTTACTCTCTATTATGAATATATCTCTCACCAAATTCTTCTAAAGATCTCTCAATCAAAACCCTTTCTCCTCCTAGATGGATGCTTAGCTCTATGGAATGGAAGAGTTAAAATGCAAGTGAGAGCTTACTTCTCAAATAATTGAAATGTAAGTAAGAGCTTGGAGTGCTCTTGGAATTATCTTGGAATGAGTTTACAAATGAGGTTCATGGGTTTACATATTTTTTCAAAACCCACCAATTATGGATTTCTTTGTTATCCATTCCCATGTACAAGCCCTTATTTGAGATTCTTATCCTTATCTCCCAAAATAGGGCATATAAAATTGATGAGGGTTAATGGGTCAAACCACCCTTCATATATTTATCTTTGAAGAAACCTCTCATGCATTTTTATGGGATATATCCCAATTTAAACGGTAAATATCCCGCATTTGTGTTGAAAGAGATATTCATGGAGTCAATCCCATTTCTCAAGCCTTAAGAAGTGGGATTTGTCTAAAATCTTGGAGAATATTTTGGAGTTATTCTAGACACTCTAAATGTTAGGATTTAATTGGTCCACATGTTAGGAATATATTAGAACATGTGCATGCCCAATCACTATAATTGCATATTTTTCCCCTATTGCCTAAAAACTTGAATAGGCCATAACATCTGCATACAAAGTCCTTTTTTCAAATTGTAAAATGCATTAGAAAACTATTGATGAGATAATCACTATGAAGATAGTTTAGGTAAAATTTTAGACCATATAATTTTGTCACTATTGAAAATCCTCCCAGATCTATGATGCATTGGGATTGATGAGAAAATGTTGCTCATTGAGTTGATCTTATTTAGCTAATTGTACTTGTATCATCCATGCATAACATTGTGTTGTATATATTTGGTAAATTTTAATGCTTGTTCATACATCGAAATTGTCTACAACTATATTTTATAAAATATTATAAACACATTGCCTTTGAATATGATAGTTTTGGACTACATTGAGGCATTTGCTAAATATTATGGTAGTTCAAGAGTGGAAAAACTAAATAATTTTTGGAGAACAAGGGAGAGAATGAATACTTATGGAACTTCATTAAAAGGATTAATTCAAGTCTAATATTTTATAGCATTTCGTAAAGTTTATAAAACAACTTTAGAACATCTATAACCATCATTATATACCAAAAAAAGGACCTATTAATTAATTTTTAATCTATAAGAAAGGGGAACATTGCAATTCTTTTCTAGATATGATAGGGACAAATATTGCAAAAAAATTTACCATTTCAATCACATACATAAAATTATAGATTCTAAATTTTATATTCCTTGAATACATTTTTTATGGTCATGCATTCTTTTGTGTAAATCAACTTGAATCTCTTCCTCTATTAAAATAAGATATCATTGGTCAATCTACACTTGGGTTTCACTCTATATACTTGGTTTAAAATTATGCTTGATATGCACATTTCTATAAATGATAATAAGAAGAAAAAAAACCTCCATCTTCCATTACACGTTCATCACAACTATTAGTTATTATTATTTTTTGAGACATAATTGTAATGAAAATTTAGTAAAAAGTCATTTTTCAAATTTATACGGAACAATATCAAATTTAATTAAAATTTTTAAGCATCTACTAACCTTTTATATTATAATTTTTTTCTTTGCATTCCATTGAAGCACCATTTTATCTATAATTTTTATGTTTGAAACTTACCTTCCCAATATGTGTTCAACTTCCTATATACTCATCTTATAGTTCAAATATTGTGTTATTTATCAAGCAATAAATTATTTTACAACTCTATTGCATAATATATAAGCCTTTGTCTTACATAATTTTACATTATTTATGAGAAAATAATCCCTCTACACTAATCCTAAAATTTGTAATATAAATAAAAATTAAATTAAAAATTCTAAAAATATTAAATAATTAGATAACATATTTGAATTATTTATTACAATCTTTGTTCATATATTGATGGGGCTATGGATATTTCCCTTAATTTTGATCTACCTGATGGAATCTATAATGTTCTCAACAATGATTTAATGTTGATTTCTTGTCTTCTATCATAAAATAATCATTGAATTGAACTACTCCTACTTCTTTCATTTATGTAGAATTTTTTTCAATTTGTGTTTATTTTTATCATCCCAACTAAAGTGAAGGTGAGTTTATATTAAATTGAATTAATTTAAGACACAAAAGTTTTAAATAAATTATCCATTAATAATATGCAATGATCATTTTAACATTGATTACCTTGGTTACTATTGACCAAATTTGACTGTTTAGTCAAATTGGGGCACTTATAGGTAAAAACATGACTTTATAGGTTTATAAGAGGTATAATATATTTTAATGAGGTGTTTCATAGGTCATTTTATTCCATTCAGTTTTATATTAGCCTTGGTCACTCATTTCATTATTCTCTCATGTCATTTTGGGTCATTTTAAGGGTCAAAATAGTGCATTTAATGATTTGTATGGGTTTATTGGGAAATGTGAAAATGTAAAAATGTCATGTCATGTCCCATGTGTCATTATAAGTCTTATATAATTGAAATTACTAAAAATTTAGTAGGATTTTTAGATAAAAGTTAGTTTTCTTAAGGAAAAAGGAGAGATTGGCATTTATATCACCTCTTTGGGAAGTGTGCCACTTGAAAAATGTTGAAATATAACTCTTTATCTTCCAAAAATTCATATCCATGCTTGAATTGATTTATAAGATCCATTTTGAGGCAAAAACCATTGTACTCTTTTCCTAGATTTCTAAACACACTAAAGTGACTTTTATGTATTTTCTTGGTACAGTCAGCAAAACTAGTTTTAGGAAAAACACTCTTTGAGGTGTGTTTTAAACTCAGAGACCTTCATTTTCATAACAATAATGAAAATATTTATCAAATATTATTTATTAACCATTGCTAACAAGTTGACTATGCTTTTTTACTAGTTGTTTCATGTACCCTATAGGTTTTACTTCATTCTGACCAATTCCATACAAACCAATTGCTAAGGTGGGATCGATAGGGTCTCAACTTCATTTTAAAATGGTATTTACTCTTAGTTTCAGATTTCATGGTGTTTTAATGGGAAATCTAACTCACTTTTCAAGAGGGTATCACCATGTATAGTTTTAGTTGAAGTACTTCTTATTTGCTAAATGTGTTCTCTTGTAGTGGTTTCATATAGCTCAAAAATGTTTTTCCACAAGTTCTTGGGTCATGTGACCAACTAATTACATATTTTGGTTTCACCATGTCACCTCTTGGGTTGTTTGCAAGTTTGTTTTCCTCCATTGTTATCTCTTTATCCAAATTCTCTTGCAGTCACATGTATGGTCTTTTTTCAACTTGTCCATGGAGTTGTAATCAGGGTATTATAATTATCCAAGCCATTAAGAGTAGTCTAAGGTTTATCTAGATGCTTGTAAAAATTGCAATTGTAGCCACAATCTCATCAACCATGCTCCTTTAGTCATGAGATGCCTATATTTATTATATTCAATGTATATGCAGGTGTTTTTCATGTTAAGAAATATGTGTTAGAGTTGGTTGTAAGTTTTTCTTGATGCAGATCATTTTTTTAAGGTTTGCCAATGCATTTGAGTGGTTTTAGAAGTTATTCCTTAACATACTCTTGCCAATACCATATCATGCCTGCATATAACATCTTAATGCACACCTACACACCCCTAATGACATCATGATGAGGTGTAAGAAGGTTGATGCATACTCCAACCTCTTGATATGGCTAAAAGTGCATTGACATTATTGATGAGAACATAGAAAGTGTTCACAGAGATAAATAGTTGCAGACTTCCTAGTCCACTTCACTACCTATGGTAAGAAAGCCCATCTACAAGTGTATCATAAAGTTTTGATTACTATTATATGGATATTTCAGGCATGAAAGAAGTTTTATTTGGAATTCTAGTAAGTGACTTGAACATTCTAGACCTATTTGAGGTATTTGATATATAAATAGAAGGTAATCCATGTTTAAAAGGGTAGGAGATTGAGTTTAGGGAAATAATCCCTAAATGGACAAAATAAAGATCTTGAAGGATTTTGAGAAAAATATATGCCATAGTTTCAAGAACCTCTTATGCATCCTAATTACTTGGCATTGTAGCCTCTAGCATAGTCTTTGACTTCGTAGATTTTGAAGAGTGAAGATTTAATGTAAGACAAGTGTTGGGATATTTGAAGACACCCCTAAGACCATCTAAACCAAATAATGGCATCTACAAATTTTTAAGTTTTGAATGGATTTTGATATCTTAAAGGAACAAATGAAAATTACCTTCATGTTTAGAATAGTCTAATAGATGAAATGGCTTGAAAAATAGAATGGATACAATAATTTTAAAGTTTATTTATGTTTTCAAAACCTCATAAGTACCCAGGTGTCCCTTGTACAGAAAAACACACCTATAATAGGTAGGTAGTGACCTAAAAGAGTATGTCTGAGTATGGGAAATAACTATTTGGTAGTTTATATATTTTAAATCAAGATTGGATATAATTAATTATGGAAGACCTTATGAAGTTTAAATAAGTAAATATATTTCTTCATCCTTCCCAAAAGCACACCTACAACCACTATGAGTGACTATCTCAGTTAGGCAGTGAGTAGGAGGTACTACTTTCAATGATGATAATGTTATGCAAGATGAAGAAATGGGTAAAAATACTTATGAAATGATGTTTAAAGTTTCAAGAAGAGTATTTAATAATTTTTCAAGCTTAAACATGGAAAAAATAATCTACAAGCATGGTCCTAAGGCTGAGTGTCTCAGTCAAAGGGGTAGGGAGCAAAGAAGTTGATCTCCTTGAGATAGATATGACACAGAGATGAAAGAATATGAACCTAAAAAATGTAAAATACCTTAAGATAATAAATATGATGGTTTTTATACCCTATTTCTAATAGGATAAATTGCATCTACATTTGTGTTTAAAGATAACATAGTTAGGGTTTTGTGAACTCAATCTTTAGAGTTATATAGGTGTATGGAAGAGTATATAAAGAATAAGGGCATTTACCAAACATGGGACACTATATCATGACCATTACCATGTAAATAGACACCATTCAGATAGAAGCATGTATAGAAAGAACCCTCACTTAAGGCAAACTCAATCCATGCGAAGCAAACCCTATACACAGGCCTTTGCATAAGTCTATCTTGTTTTTTGGGTGAGTTAAGAGGTCATATGAACTAATAAAGAGATTATTTTGTGGAGGTAATTATGGCCACTTGATTAATCCAACACAAGTTTTTTTTAATAAAAATAGGGTGAGTACCCTGTGTTTTGTCTTAGATAAGGGGTACTTTCCCCATGTATAAATCATGGCTGTCTTGGAAGAGATGAGAAAAAAGATAGTCAAGAGTTATTTGAACATGGAAAATGAGGTTGTAAATTCTGAATTACACCCAATATATCATTAATAACCTTCCAAGGATGAATGAAACAAAATAGGGTACTCCATACTCCTAAACTTGGAGGCAGACCTAATAAGCCAGGAGTAGACCTAATGCCCAAATGAAGGGTCATATGAAATTATAGCCCTAGGTGAGCATTTAAACTGATTATAACATGTTCATGAGGTAAATATAGATGTGTTTGAGTTACTGATAAGTAGGGAAAGATTTAGGTCATTTTTGGACCTTGAAGCACAACCAAGCTATAAGAACAACATTAGGCCTATGTCCAAATTGAAATCCTTTCACAGTTATTGCATGAAATGAAATTTATAATATATTTTTATATGTTTTTGAGGTCATATATGATGTGTAAAATCTCTTGGAATGTATAGGAATCACAACAAAACCATTTTTGGGTCAAAACTCTCTCATCTATATAGGAAAGGTGCAAGGAAGAGCTCGAATAGTGGACTTCAGGTTTTCATATCTCACCTAAGGATTTGCATGGGAGTAAAATCCATTTATAGGAGTTTAATAATTTCCTAAACAACCAATTTTTGTAATTATTCTAAAAATCAAATGTCAAAACTTCTATGAACAAACCTTAAGACTCAAAACATGCTTAAAACCCTATTGAACCCTCAACGAGGACCTGATGGAGGAAATGGAGTTGAAAATGAAATATAATAGACCATTTTTATCATAATATATATTTTATGGTGTATAAAACTATCTCAAGCTCCTTCACATGTTAGCTAGATGTATGGACCTGTATGGATGGGGTGTAAAATAGGCTCATTTTGACCATTTTTTATATTTTGAAAGTTTTATAATGAGTCAAGAGATAAAACCAAATTTGGTTGAAATATTAAGACTTAATATAACTCTCCATATTTACTTAATTCCTTTAATCAACTTTTAAGTACCCAAACTAGGTGTTTCAACTCAGCTAATCAAATATGGCATATTAGACAAGCTAGTGAAGATGGCAAACTTTAAATGGGTTGATTTTAAGTTGTGTCTAATGATTATAAGGCCACGGATTACATTAAAAAATTTAATTCACTCCCTCCCATATATTTTCATTGATAAATAATTCCTTTTTGGAAGCCAAGTGTGTAGGTTGCATGAAAGGAGTTCTTTTTGGATTACAGATGGTAATTTCTCTTTTCCAATTGATTCCAAAATACCAAGCATCAAACTAATTAATGGAAAGTCATTTTTTATGTCCCTACCCTACATTAAAATAATCCTACTTTTTCCTAATATGTTATGAGATGTTCAAATAGAGGCAATCATCAAGTCATTTTTTTGTGCAAAATGGGGAGTTTTATGCCACTTTTCATAAAGTTTATGCTTTGAATTGACACTCATATCTCCTAACCTTGCATGGTCCATCCCATATCCTCTTAAAATTCACAAATAAATCCTTTTATTGTCTTTACAAGTGTCCTTGTGACCCTTGGACCTCTCTCTCTCTCTCTCTCTCTCTCTCTCTCTCTCTCTCTCTCTCTCTCTCTCTCTCTCTCTCTCTCTCTCTCTCTCTCACACACACACACACACACACACACACAATTTCTATAAGAACTAGCCATTTTGGCCATTATAGAGGATGTTCCACCTAATTATGGAATATACCTACTCATTTTTATACATTTTGATCAATAAAATGACTAATTTTTACATATTTCATAACTTTTCATAGTGTGATTTACTTGAATGTTGAATTTGCTTAATGAAGACTATGGATTCCTTAGTAAGTTGTCATATTCTCTCACCTATTTGCAGCTTTTTCTTGTAGGGCATATGATTTGTTCTAGGAAATTTAAAAGTCTAATTAAGTTAATCTCTTCATTAATTCCATTCAATTCCTCTCATCTAGTCATCATATCTTTTCACATTCTTCCATAACCCAACAATGTAACATTGATGCAAGAAGACATAGATTGGAGAGTGTATGTTTAGTTATCCTTTGATTTCAAGTGTAATATGCATATGGTTGGATGTCATCAATAAATTTGGTTTATCACCTCCCTTATATTATTTTTATTTAAATTATCCTTCTCCCTTTTTATCCCCTAAATTTTAATATTATTTGCAATCTTAAGTGGTACATCAATGGAGCTAGCCTTATCTAGAGACTCACCTCATTCCTTAGGTTGTCCACAAGCCTAGTGGTAATTCCATTATGCCAATTGGATGAGGATAGATTTTAATCTCTTCAAAGGGTGAAAATACAAGTGAAAAAAAAATTAACACACCCAATGGGAATCTTATTCTAAGAGATTAAGATATTTTTGGTGTTGTCTCTCAGCAATCAGCCTTTGGAGGTATCTATCAAAGCATCAATAGTGACTCTAAAGATATATCAGTTGGTAAAGAAACCTATTTTATCCTTTTAATATTAATGGTAAAAAAATTTCTTTGTTTTATTGTTTTCAGTGAAGATATGTGGTTGGCTTTAGTGTTGATTTCTTGTTTACACAAGTTGGCGAGACATTTCAAGCTTGTGCCATTCCCTATCAATATGAAAAATTCCTTGGTCAATCTTGTCATGACCCTTACCAGACCTAATATGACTTTCATCAACTCCAATATGATCCTTTTCATCCCATTCATGAATTTTATAAATTTTATAACCAACATTCTCAATGTCTTGCCCCTCCTAGTCAACCTAGTCCTTTCTCTAATCAACCCATTTCCACCTTCAAACAAACTCTTTTGGGGTATTATAATTATATGTTAGATCTTGATACTCAAAGGGGATGTGGTCAAAATATACCTATCCACCTTATTCAAAATGTAAGAGATGCATTATATTTATTCCAGAGAGAGTGGGTACCTATTGAAAGAGCCAATTACCAAAAGTTCATAGGTGAGATGCTTGATGTGAGTGGTCTACTTTCTTCCTTAGAAGATAGGATAAAATTTCATGAAAGGTAGCCTCACAAAACCTATTATATTTCATTTCCACTTCTACAAATTTTTTATCAGCCCTACATAGTTCCCACTCATGAACCCAATCAACTTTATCAAGGCCATCCTTTTCCCAATCAGTTGGAAGGAGAAGTTGAGAAGAAGAACCTTATGTTTAAAGAAAACCTTGATATAAAAATTGAGTTAGCTAACATGAATATGAAGCATTCCATGTTGGAAGAAAAGGAAGATTGTTTCAAACCCTCATTTCCCTCTCACATTACATCCCCACCACTTCAAAAAGAGATTTATAACACTAGCATCCCAAGTTGGAGTAAGATAGTGGAACCATGGGGAAAGGAGGAGAAAAGTATTGACCAAGAGTGTGAAATTGGGAAGACATCTAATCTTACTATCCTAAGTTGGAACAAAATAGTAGAGTTATGGGGAAAGAAAGAAGATAGAAGAATTGTCTAATAGTGTGAAGTGGAGGATGGAGTTTATCCTTTTTAAGTCCCTCCCACCCTTCCTCAAGAAGCTACTTGTGTTCCATGGCAGCCCTCATTCACTCCTTATCCTCATGAGGATTCCTACGATCTTCAAGAGACTTTTCCAAGATAACTTAGCTAATAAAATAGAGGAACTAGAGATAAAAATGAAGTTAATAATTCAAGGTTTGATGGAAGTTTTAGACCAAAAATAAGATCCTATTCCTAAACACATCCCATCTCCCCTCTCTTAAGAGCTTCTCAAAGATCCTCTTACCTTGAATTCTCAATCTAATTTGGAGCTTTATCTACCACCTCCACTAACTAGTTCATGTTTTCCTCATCCCATAACCATTTTCCTTGATGTAACCATAGTATGGTAACCAAAGGAATATTATATAGTTGATAAGGAAAGAGAACTCTTTCTTGAAGAAAACATATCTCCTTGGTACCCTCATTGGGATAAGTCACATAACTTCAAGATGCTTAGTCTTGGCATTACCATGAAGGAGGTTGAAGATCTTATATCCCTTGATAAAAGATATTATATTATGATAGCTGATGTTCAATTTGAAATCCATCAAGAGGTATTAAGTGATGAAGATAAGGTAGGCTCTTGTGTTGAATATCTTTGTTTTCTTGGTTGATTATGAAGAATGTTTCCTTTGTGTTGAAGAACCTATCTTAAGAGAGACAAATGAAGAGGAATATGATAAATTCATGGCTGATAAAGAAGACCTCATGAGTTTTTATGAGGAATAAATCACCATAGGGACTCCCTTTGGTGAATAAAAAGGAAATTTACAAGCTTTTACCTCCATATTTGAAGTGGAATGTGATATCAAGAAGGGAGAAAACTTTCAAGCCATCCCTCAAGAAGTGGCAATATTAAGAGAGTCTCATGAGATCAAAATAGAATAATTATCACTTGAAGATGATCTGATCAAATATTAATAAGAGGTAACTTCTTGTGTGGAGACTTCAGATTGGGTTGATAAGGAAGGATGTTTTCCTTTTTCCAAAGAGGAAGAAATGATCATTAAATTTTTTTCTCACTTTAAAAGATACCATGGATAGGCAAGGACAAGTTCTTAATCATATTTTAGATGACTTGATTGAAATAATTGAAGTGGTAAATACTCCTCTTCAATGAGGCTATGAACTAGTCAAAGATGGAGAAGGCAATATTGGTACTCAAGTAAGTATACAAAAGGAAAGCAATCTTTCAAATCTATCCTTTCAAGAATCATACACATTTCATGATGACATGTTTGAAGTCATCAAGATGGGATATAAGCCTCTAAAACATTTTGGAGAAAAACATCAGATATTAAAGGATGGAAAGAGCTCCTATTGGCCTTAATCTTCTAAGGAACATGAAACTACTGCTCTTGAAGCCATGCCTACTAAGGAGATACAAGTTGATCATGAGGTGAAGAGTGGGTAGCAATGTGAAGTATGTGAAAATTTTGAATAGTAATATGTCATCATTAGAGACATATTAAGGATGATATACTTGATATAAGATCAAGTGAAGTTCCAAGGAAGAGGTATGATCCACAAAGCATTCAATCTAAAGAGAAGCATGCTTGGCACTATGTGTCATCTTACCATGAGGATGATTCAAGAATTTTTACCTTTGATCTTGTAAATGAGGTATGTTTAGTTTCTATTTTTACATAATAGGTTATTTCCTAATTCCCCTAATTTCTTGGAGCACATGTGTATGTGTGTGTGTTTGGTTTCTTTGTTGTGTGTGTCCTTTGCTTTATGTGGTTGAGGTAGTCATTAGTTGTCTTATCTTGGTTAAGGTTTATAGTCAATGGTCAAAGTTTTTACTATTTGTTTCAATCCTTAGGTGACTCCATAATCCCAATGTACTAATAAGGCTACTAGTCTAGTTAGTACAACAGGCATACTACCCCTATGAGTCACCAATTTGTTGACCAAATTTAACTTTTTAGTCAACTTAGGTCACCTATAGGTAAAAAATTTACTTTATAGGTCTATATGAGGTATAATATATTTTCATGAGGTGTTTAATTGGTCATTTTATGCCATTAAATTTTATATTATCCTTGGTCACTTATTTTATTAATCTCTCATGTCATTTTGGGTCATTTTAAGGGTCAAAATAGTGCATTTAATGCTTTATATGAGTTTATTGGGAAATTTGAAAGTTTAAAAATGTTATTTCATGTTCCATGTGTCATTATAAGTCTTAGATAACTAAAAATACTAAAACTTTGGTAGGTTGTTCAAAGAAAAGTTAGTTTTCTTAAGGAAAAAAGGGAGATTGGCACTTGTACAGCCTACTTGGGAAGTGTGCCACTTGGAAAATGTGAAATATTAATATTCATCTTCCAAAAATTCATATACATTATTTAATTTATCTATAATTTAAATTTTAAGGCCAAAACTATTCTACTATTTTCTTGGCTTTCTAGACACACTACAGTAACTTGCAAGTTTTTGCTTGGTACAATCAAGACAATTAGTTTCAGGACAAACGCTCTTGGGGGAGTATTATAAAATTAAATAAATTTAATTTAATAAAAATAATTCAAATATTTATCAAATATTATTTATAAACCATTTATAACAATTTGATTGTGCTCTTTTGCTAGTTATTTCATGTACCCTATAGGTTTTGCTTCATTCTAAGAAATTCTATACAAACCAATTACTAAAGTGGGATCTATAGGGTTTCATATTCCTTATCAAATGGTATCCACTCTTATTTTCATCTTTCATGGTGTTTTAATGGGAAATCTAACTCACTTTGCAAGAGTGTGTCACCATGTGTAGTTTTAATTGAAGTGCTTCTTGTTTACTGAATGTGTTCTCTTGTAGTAGTCTCATATAGTTGGTAAATGGTGTTCAAAATGTTATTGGATCATGTGACCACATATTTCTATTTTTTGGATTCACCATGTCACCTCTAGGGTTGTTTACAAGCTTGTTTTTCCTCCATTGCCAGTTATTTGTCCAACTTCACTTGCAGTCACTTGTATGAAATTTTTTCAACTTGTCTATAAAGCTGTAATTAGTGTATTATAATTCTAAAAATCCATAATTATTTGTATAATTTTCATCTGTATGCTTGTAAAAAGTGTAATTTTAGCCACAAGCTCATCCACCTTGCTACTTTAGTCATGAGATGCCCATGTTTGTTGTATTTAATGTATATGTAGGTGTTTTCCATATTGGAAAATATGTGTTAGAGTTGGTTGTAGGTGTTTATTGATGAATATAATGTTTTTAAAGGTTTAAAAATTAATTTTATTTGTTTTTTAATATATTCCTTAACATACTCTTACCAATTCCATATCCTACCTACATAGAACATCCTAATGCACACCTACAGGCCCCTGATGATGTTATGTTGAGGTGTAATAAGGTTGATGTGTACTCCAACCTCTTGATATGGATAGAATTTAATTGAAATTATTTATGAGAACATATAAATTTTTCACAAAGATAAATACTTGTAGACTTCCTAGTCCACTTCACTACATGTGGTATGAAAGCCCATCTACAGGTGCATCATAGAGTTTTGATTGCTCTTGTATGGATATTTCAAATATGAAGGAAGTTTTATTTGGAGTTATAGTATGTGACTTGAACATTTTAGACCTATTTTAAGTATTTTATAGATAAATAGAAGGTAATCCATGTTCGAAATGGTAGGAGACTGAGTTTAGGGAAACAATCCCTAAATAGACAAAATAAAGATCTTAGAGGATTTTTAGAATAACATATGCCACAATTTCAAGAACCTCTAATGCATCCTAATTGCTTGGCCTTGTAGCCTATAGAATATGATTTGACTTGGTAGAGTTTTAAGATTTAATATTTAATGGAAGACAAGAGTTGGGAGATTTGAAGACACCCTTGAGACCATTAAAACCAAATAGTGGCATCTACAGATTTTTAAGTTTTGAATGGCTTTTGCTTTCTTGAACGAACAAAATAAAAATTGCATTCATGTTTGGAATGGTTAAAATAGGTGAAATGGAGTACCAAATGGCATTGAGATAATAATTTTATAGTTTATTCATGTTTTCAAAACCTCATGAGTACCTAGGTGTTCCTTGTAGGAAAAAAACACACATCTACAATAGGCAGACAATGACCTAAAGGAGTTTGTCAGAGTATGCAAAATAGCTCTTTGGTAGGTGATATGTTTCAAAGAAATATTTAATAGATATAATTCATTATGGATTACCTTATTAAGTTTCAATAAGGCCATATATTGTTTCATCCCTCCCAAATACACACCTATAGTCACTATGAGTGACTCTCTTAGTCAGATAGTGAATAGGAGGTAGTACTTTCAATGATGATAATGCTATACAAAGTGAAAAAATGGGTAAAAATCCTTTTGAAATGATGATGGAAGTTTCAATAAGAATTTTTAAGTATTTTTCAAGCCTAAACATGTAAATAACAACCTAGATGAAGGGTCCTATGGATAGGTGTCTCAGTCAGAGGGGCAGGGAGCAAAGAAGTTGATCTCTTTGAGATAGATATGACACGGAGATGAAATAATATTAACCAAAACAATGTAAATTACCATAATAAAATAAATATGAGGGTTTGTATGCCATCTTATATAGGCCTAATAGGATAACTTTCATCTATAGTTAGGGTTAAGAATAACGCAGTTAGGGTTTAGTAAACTCTGTCTTGGGAGTTAAACAGGTGTATGGAAGAGTATATGAAGAGTAAGGGCCTTAACCAAAAATGGGTCACTTCATAATGACCATGAACATGTAAATATACCTCATTCATCTATAATCATGTATATAAGGAACCCTCACTTAAGGGAAAGTCAATCCATGAGAAGCAAACGCTATACACATGCCTTTACATAAGTCTATCTTGTGTTTTGGGTGAGTTAAGAGGTCATATGACCTAGTAAAGAGATATTTTTTATGTAGGTCATTATGGAAACTTTATTAATCCTACAAAATTTATTTTTTTCCAACAAAGATAGGGGAAATACTCCATGTTTTATCTTAGACAGGGGGTACTTTCCCCATGCACAAACCCTAGTAGTCTTGGAAGAGATGAACAAACAGATAGTCTGGATTTGTTTGAAAATGTAAAATGAGGTTTGAAAATCTGAAGTACACCCAATAAATCATTAATAACCTATCAAGGATGAATGAAACCAAATAGGGCACTCCATACTCCTAAAATTATAGGCAGACCTAGTAAGCAAGTAGGCTTAATGCCCAAATGAAGGGTCATATAAAATTATGGCCCTAGGTGATCATTAGAAATTATTATAACATTTTCATGATGTAAATATATATACATATTTGAGCTAATTATAAGTAGGGAAAGATTTAGGAGGTTATTTTTGGACCTTAAAGCACAAATAGGCTATAAGAACAACATTAGGCCTATGTCTAGATTGAAATCCTTTCACACTTATTACATAAGATGAACTTTAAAATATATTTGGATATATTTTTTAGGTTACATATTATGTTTAAAATCTCTTGGAATGCATAGGAGTCACAAGAAAACCATTTTTGGGTCAAAACTCTCTCAGGCATACAAGAAAGGTATAAGGAAGAGCTCAAATAGGTGACTTCAAGTGTTCATATCTCACTTGAGGCTTTGAATGGGAGTCAAAGGTATTTTTAGGATTTTAATAAGGTCATAAAAAACCATTATGTGGAATTATTCTAAAACTCCAATGTCAGGTTTTTATGAACAAACCTTAAGACTCAAAATAGGTCTAAAACCCTACTAAACCCTCAGCCAAGACTTGATGGAGTAAATGGAGTTGGATATGGAATATAATGGAATAATTTTACCAAAATATCTATTTAAATATACATACTACTCTCTCAAGCTCCTTCACATGCTAGCTAGTTGTATGGATCTGTATGAATGGGGTGTAAAATAGGCTCTTTTTTTTTTCATAAGTTCTAGAAGGATTCAATAAATTAAAAAAATGGGTGAAATATTAATAATTATTATAAATAAAAATATTCATTTAACTCCTTGAGTCAACTTATAATTTCCCCAAACATGTGTTTTAACTCAGCCAGTCAAATTTGGCATATTGGACAAGCTAGTGAAGAAGATGGAAAACTTCAAGTGGGGTGATTTTAAGGTGTGTATAATACTTATAAGGACATGGATGGACTTAAAAAATGTAATTAACTCCATATAATATATTTTCATTGATAATTTATTCATTTTTAGAAGCCAAGTGTGCAGGGTGCATGAACAGAGTTCTTTTTGGACTGCAGATGATGATTACTCTTTTCTAATTGATTCCAAAAAACTAGGCATAAAACCAATGCATGGAGAGTAATTTATTATGTACCTAAACTACATTACAATCATCATATTTTGTCTTTATGTTTATGGGAAGTTAAAATAGAGGAAATCATGAAGGCAATTTTTAGTGCAAAATGGGGAGTTTTATGCCACTTTTCATGAAGTTTAAGCCTTAAATTGACACTTTTTTTTCTCCTAACCTTGCATAATTCATCCAATATCCTCTTCACAAGAACAATAGACTCCTTGGATTAGCTTTAAAAGTGTCCTTGTGACCCTTGACATCTCTCTCTCTCTCTCTCTCTCTCTCTCTCTCTCTCTCTCTCTCTCTCTCTCTCTCTCTCTCTCTCTCTCTCTCTCTCTCTCTCTCTCTCTCAAGTTCTATAAGAACTAGCCATTTTGGCCATTGTAGAGGATGCTCCACCTGAGTATGGAAAAGCCATAATAATTTATAAACCTTTTAATAAATAAAATTACTAAGTGCTACCTCTTCCATGACTATTCATAGTGTGATTTACTTGAATTTTGAATTTACTTAGTGAAGACTATGGATTCCTTAGCAAGTTGTCACATTCTCTCACCTATTTATAGCTTCTTTTGTAGGGCATGTGATGTGTTCCAATAAATGTCAAAGTTTAATTTATTTAGTCTCTTCATTAGTGCCATTTAAGGCCTCTTGTCTATCACTTCTAGCTTTTCACATTCATCTATAACCCCACAATGTAACATTAATACAAGAAGACACATATTTGAGAGTGTATGTTTAGTTGTCATTTGATTTCAAGTTTAATATGCATATGGTTGGATGTCATTATTCAATTTGGTGTATCACTTCCCTTATATTAGTTTTCTTTCAGCTACCCTTCTCCCTTTTTACCCCCAATGTTTAGTAGTAGTTGCAATCCTAAGTGGTACATCAAGGGAGCTAGCCCCATCTAGAGACTCACCTCATTCCTTAGGCTGCCTAGAAGCCTAGAGATGATTCTATTTTTTCATTTGGATGAGGAGATCCTTGCATCTCCACAAAGGGTGCAAATCCAAGTGACGACATTTACCAAGGAATTATTCTAATTAGGATAAGGTAAAGATATCTGATAATTTTATTATGTTATTGTGATTTCATATTGTAAATCAAGGGTTTGGTAAAGAAAAAAATATATTTTCACTAAAAATGGTTGATAATTATTCATTTTGTAATGCATTTTATAGTTTTCTAATGGAGGGATGCAACCTCTAAAAGATTTTACATAGAGAAACTAGATGTAGTACAATCTTCCTTGGTTTTGATAGATGTTTGAGAATATTAAATAATTTATCAAAATGTAATATTAATATTATGTTCCATGTGAGCTCATAATCTCACATTCTCAATATAGTCATAATGTTCATGTGATGTGTATTAAAGATAGTATCTTTGTTTTTTAATATTATAATAGATATTTAAGATATTTTTACTATTATAATAATATCATTTAATTTTTTATATAAAAGTATTAGTTTTATTTTATTTTTTTTGGAAAGTAATCAAATCAATAAATGGAATAAATCACAAATCAAAATCATACAATGAAAATTATAAATTGTATGAAACTCTAGTACATAATAGATTGAAAAATAACTATATAAATCTCAAATATAATAAATTATATAACTTCAAATAATTAATATATTCATATCTATTCATCACAAAATAAATATTATATATGATCTAAAATAAAAAGGATAAATAAATGAATAACATATAGTATACAACAAAAAGGGCTGCATATTTATATGATGAGATTTTCATATAAAAATATGAAAATTTATTATTAATAGATTAAACACTAATGATTTGTGTTACCACACACAAATTTGATAAATAAAAAATATGTTTAATATAGATTAAAGCATAATATTATATTCCACTAAATGATTAAAATTATTTTAAAATTAATAATAAATAAATACTAGATAATACCTAATAAAGTATATAATATATATCATTTAAATTTATTTATTCATTTATTAAATAGTTTGTTTATATGTATAAAATGTCAAAAATATGTGACACAATATTAAATATAAGATATCAAAATATTTTTCTAAATTTGAGTTTTTGTTTAATAATGATATTGGAACAACATGACCTTACATATTATGACTTAATACATTAAATAAATTTGAATTCATGTTTAATAATGATATTGGAACAACATGACCTTGCATGTTATGATTATGTACACATTATAATATTTATGTGTATTATGATTATGTGTATTATAATATATTTTTTAAAAGGTTTATGGCTTATAGGTTTTGTATTTTTTCATTTTAAGTAAAAAAATTAGATATGAGGGTTTTGATTGTTAAGGGCACGCGCGCGCGCGCGCGCACACACACACACACACACAATTTTTTATATTTCAAGTTATGAACTCTAGGTTTTACATTTTTATCAAAGTTTAGGGTTCTTAGGTAATTTTTATGTTTTGTAGGTTTTTATTTTTGATATTTTTTAGTTTTTAGTTTTTTATTTTTGGGTTACAATTTTTTAGGTTCCATATTTCATATTTTGGGGTTTGTTTTTAGGTGTCAAGATAAGTGTATTTAGGTTTCGAGCTTAGATTTTTCAAGTTTCATGTTTTAGAGTTTTGGGTATCAATTTTTACGGTATTTAAGTTCTTCTAATTTTTTGTGTTTTCAAATTTTTTATGTTTGATATTTTCAAATTTTTTATTTTTCAGATTTTAGTTTTGAGAATGGGGTGTTATATAAAAATCTAATTTTCATACTTTCTATAGTTTAAAGTTCAATATTTATGGGTTCTAGATTTTTTCTTCCAATTTTGGGGTCTCTAAGAGTCTAGTTTTAGATTTTTAGGGTTTGAAGTTTGAGGCATTCAAGATTCATGTTTTAGTGTTTTTTAGTTTGTTTATTTTTTAGTTTTATTAAAAATTTAAAGATTTTTGGTTTCAATTTTTATTTTCTTATCTTTAATTTTTAGTGACATTTTATATTCATATATTTTTTTGTATTTTCAAAGTATTTAATTTTAATGTTTTAAGTCTAGGGTTTTCTATTTTGAAGTTTTTGGTTTTCTTGGTTCATATTTTTTAGGTTTTGTGTTTCAAGGTTTGTAGGTTTAAATTTTTTATTTTGAGGATTTTAGTTTCATATTTCATGTTTCATATTTTAAGATTTTAGGCTTCTAAGTTTTTTGTCTTTAAGTTTTAATTTTCATGTATCAAGATTTTAGGGTTTCAAGTTTTAGGTTTCATGTTTTGAGTTTCTAATTTCTAATTTCATGGTTTTTGATTTTGGGGATTATATAGTTCATATTTCCAATTTTGAGGTTTTTAATTTGTAAACCAAGAATTATAATGTTTTCTCTCTATATCATTATAAAAATTATGGATTTGTTGGCAAGCATCTCCTTTGTTATAATTTACAATTACCACATAACTACATTTATTTCCAATATCATATCCTCTAATTTTAAACTCTTTGATTTTAGTGTATCATTTAACCTTAGGATTCTATTATTAATTTATATATCAATACAAAGTTAGGAATGGTTCACATACACATACAGTAACTATCTACTAAACCTATTGTCAAATGATTTATGAAATGTTAATTGAGTATTTAAGATATTTAATAATATTGGTATTAAAAATAATTTTTACTTATTTTTCATAAATAATCTTACTTGAGGTGTAAATATATTATGTTATATTAATGATAAAAAAAAGTGTATTGATAAGGATTATTAATAAAAATTACTCTAGTAGAGTTTACATGTATGGTTTACATTTCATTATCTTGTCTCATCTTGAATCAAACCACCTATATGATATTTTCAAGGCTATATCACATTTAATTTTACTCTAAATTCACCTAATAAAGTTATAATAAATGGCCTTAAACTAATATGATGCAACAATTTCTACTAATATTAAGAAAGATGACACCAAAACAAAATCAAAAATTTGTCCCGAAGGTCTATGAAAAGGTATATATTCTAACAATCCTCCCCATCCCAATATTGTTTTGAAAATAGTTTCTATTGAAAATATTTTTATATGATACAAAAATAATTATCTCATTTATTACTATGTTGGTTACATACCATCTATAGATTCCCTCAATTCCTAAATTACACCCCATTAGAAACCCTTAGGTTCTTAGGTTAGTGGTCTTCATAACCTCACCAAAGGTTTTTTTCATGTTATAATATTAGGAAGCATCAAAGGTGCAATATCTTATTTCTATGGAACCACCCTAATGATTTTTTCCCTATGTTCCCATAATTGTAAGGCATTTGAGAAAACATCCCTTAATTTGCTCGTTTAGGTTAAGTTCCTAGGTCCTCCACATCTATTATAGGCTTTCCTCTTTGATATTTTCAAACCCATAGGGTATGTGTTTTTCCATCAAATGGATTTATTTTATTTTATGTGCCCTAAGTAGAACAAGAGGTTGACTTGTTGAAATATTTGAAAGATCCCATCAATATTTAAGTAGGTATTGAACACTCTTTGTATAAGGTTACCTAAATTGACCTTACAAACACATCTTTTCATCTTCAATTACATAACCATAATATTTAGTATTTACATCTAATGGTTCATTCAAGGCTTTATGTTGATAAAGTATCACCTAAAAAATAAAAAGTGGATAAAACTAATGATGTGTGTACCATTGTGTTTAACAAGAAAGCCAAAGTTGGGAATAAAAACCCTAAGCATAATGATGCTCCTCAAATTAGGAAACCCCAACAAGGCATGAAAAAAGTGAATAATGTTATTCATCCTCCCCTTATTACTCCTCAGTCTCTCAAGTTTTTTGGATATATAATAAAGTAAATTTATCAAGAGAAACACTTGTCAATTTTAACTTCTAGTTCTGAGGCATCCTTTGTTATCACTACCACAACACAAAAGTCATGTATTCTACCTCATGATAGTAGTGATTCTCCATAGAAATAGAATTAGTTAAATTCCACTCTAAATCACAGGTGGATTTTTATTACCACACCAGTAACCACTATTGATTAATCATTTGGTAGTGTTTGGATTATAGAAGATCTTAGAGGATGGATAGGAATAGTTGTACATGGAGGCCTCTACTTAGTGAATCTTTAATTATGGAATGTTTGAGGTCTCACATATTCCTGTAAAATATTTTCTCTATGTATCTCTTTTCAATGGTTACGAATTTTACATTTAATATGTTTGTAATAACTTAATATTATAAGGTTTATTATGCAGACATATCTAAGAAGTATATGACTTGATACATTTCACTTTACCATTCTAAATAAAGATGGACATGATGACACCCATATTTTTATTTCACAAAAATTTACCCTATTAATTATTGCATCTATCAAACACATGTCACATTGGGTTATTTATATTATGCTTGATAATTATGGATCTTATTTATAAGCTCATAATGTTTATGCTCTAAATGATAGCTTGACAAAATGGTGTTACAGATATGGCTTCTAATAATATGCCTTTTTACACCTAACTATTTTTTTGTGACTTTAATATCTTAATGACAAAGTTAGCTTCCTCCCTATGTGGTGGTACATAGGGGACTTGAATTTTGGTATTATTTAATAATCATTAGAGCATGGTAGATACTCTCTTTCAGTGATATTCATTAATTATAAAACATGATTCACTTGATCCAACTTTTGAGTAGGATTTGATTAGTTTATCAAACATTTATACTGTGGAATTATTTTTGAGCAACAAATGTTATCCTTTTATGTTTTTAATGGGAAACCTATCATATTTTACCTTAAATTTTTCCTTTTTTACCATATAGTCCCATCACTTATAAATTAGAATGAGAACATGACCTTTAAAACGTCCCTTACAACTATTTTTTATAAATACATCACTTCTCAACCAAAATGGCACTATCCTACTCATTTCTATAGTGTGGAACGTGCCCGTTTCTACCATATGGTTCCAATTGGGTCAAGTGGTTGAATGCTCAATTAACCATACCTTTGATTTCTTCCACCATTGTGTAAATAAGATTACAAGAGTTCTAAAGCATATCAATGGTCTTATCTATAAAGAATTCCAAAGGTTTTGTACTTACTTGGGTAATGCCCATTTGATTCTTAGTTATAGGCACTAAAAAATATGATCAAACACAACATTAAATTTATTGAAATTTATGCTACCAAAGATGCTAAAATTAGGGCCTAACTATTATTTATAATATTGTTGATCATACAACTAATTATTTTTTAAAATATATTAGGAAAAATAAGATACAGATAATTAAATCCATCAAAATAAAATCATATTCACTATCACCATCCTCCCAAATATCACCTCAACCTTCTTACACTAGTATAAAATTATGTTTTAAGCCTAGGAGAATATGGAAAAAATAGTGCAGGCATTGTAAGAATGTTTAGATGTGGTGCTTCACACATTAATAATTTCATCTCAAAAATTATATGATGTCCGTCTTTCTCTTGATGAACTATTTTATTTTTTTGGAAATGCATGGCTAATGATAAATATTTGGGGGTAGATGCCTTTACATGTGATTTTTGTAAAGCTATAGTTTGGTAATTTTTGGGTCTTGATTTGATTGATTTTTCAAAGAAACCCTACATAGTTAATATTAATAGGTCATCATCAATAAAGGAAATATTAAATTGATATCTAAGCCTAGTGATCTTAACCTCATTACTAGTTACTACTAATCACCTTTTTTAATGTTTCCTACAAAATCATTGCTAAAGCCATAATGTTCCACCTTCACCACATTATCCCTACAATATTCAATCTAGATAAAACTTGGTTTACTAAAATAAGGCACATCTTGGATAATATTATTGTAGTTTAGGAAGCAATGGAGTGGATTCTTATCTCTCAACAAAGGACCATCTTTCTCAAATTCAATTTCAAAAAAATATTATGATTGTATGGAGTGGCACTTAATCATGACCTTTCTTAAACTTTTGGACTTTGGTAACTTATTTATTTTGATGGTTCAAACTCTACTTTTTGAAGCTTCATCTTATCTCACCATCAATGGTCACAAGTCGAATAGATTTGGTATTTTTTAATTCATTAGACAAGATTTCCTTCTTTCCTCAGATTTGTATGTCTTATTGATTAAAGTGTTTGGTTATCTAATTACTCACAAAGTGGACAATAAAATTATCACAAGAATTAATCTTCTAATGACCCCTCTTAAATCATCAATGTGCATTTTGTATATTAATCTTTCCCCATGATTTTAGAATAATAATCCTCCTTCAAAGAGGTGTTTCACAATCTTGACTATTTTTACAAAGATTTTAGGTCAAGCATCTAATGGTTTAAAACTTAGTGTTATAGATCAAGCATGATGCCCTTTCCTAAGTGGCTCCAAAATTATCAATGAAAGTGGATCCAAAAAAGGGAGGCATCCTAATTTATTAGTATTACATTTACATTTAAGAAATCCCCACCTATGTTTTGGTAGTATGTAATTGAACGAGTGGAAACAAGAACTTACTATTTTACAAAGCTTATTTATTCTCATAGAAAAAATTTAGGTCTACACTAAAATTTTTGCAGTCACCCATGTCTATTTTTCTTCTTTTTGGGATCCTTCAAAATCCTTGTATGAAAAATTAGCAAAGGTGATTAGATATTTTCTTTGGGCCAATCCTAAGAAAACTCAATATTTCCATAAAGTAGCTTGGGAATTTTTTTTCTTTCTTCATGATAAATGAGGAATGGGAATTATTAATATTTACAGACAAAGCACTACTCTATGTGCTAAATAGATTGTAAGGGAAATTGAGGGGATCAAAGATTTGAAATTTCTCCTAAAACATTATATTTTTGTAGGTTCTAATTATCAAAATAATTGTTATACAAACATTGGAGTTCACACTCTTTTGATTATATATTTCCTTGTCAAGATAAAAGGGTCCTTTGTGGCTAAGAGCATCTGTAAAGTTTTTGAATTGATCATTTTCTTTCTAAATTGGGTCATTTCTCACTTTTTAACTAGTAATTATTTTAATGATAAAAATATTTGGTGGTCCCTTGTCATGGCCATTTCCAACCTCCCTCTAGTAAATATGTTAGGCATAAAATCACTTTAGATTTTCAAAAAAATAATTTTCATTATTTTGGATATGGTTTCCTCTAGTGATTGGATCCTATGGAATTCTCTAAAAGCTAAACATAAGTTTTCCAATATAGACTTGTCTTCCATTTTGTGTATTCAAGAATTGATTCTAGATGTCAAGATTTATAAAATGGATCTATAGCATCCACTTTCTTGGTGGAAGGATTGGAGATGGAACTGAAATATTGAATTCTAAACTTACTTTCAAGGAATCCTATATCAAATTATGAATATGTTTTCTTCAACTTTATTTAAACTTATTAAGTATTAAAATATGAAGTCCTTGCCTAGGATGTGCCTTTTTAGACTCAAAAATATTGTAAATGCCAAGCTCGAGCCTAAATTAGCTCATTTTCTTTAGTGTCTAGTTTGTCAAGGTGTTTCTCTTAGGAAGTGTCTTTAGCACAGTGGAATTCCTAACCCCAAATCCCCAAATTAAAACCTTCAAGCACATTTTTTGATATGTCTAAGAGACTAGATTACATGGTAGTGGATTCATAGTCTATTTCACCATTATCACCTAGATCCAATCCATTGAAAAATGGTATTTTTTATGGGCAATGATTAGTGACATTCATATATTGCCTTTATGTGGAATTATTTTAGATCATCATTTTGTTTCAGCTATGGAAGTCTATAAATTTAGTTATTTTTAACAATAAGATATTTTATGCAATCCAATGTTGATGATAAAGTGTTTTTATTTTTCCTAATTTTTATAGATCCATATGTAAACATATAAGATACATTTGTAATTTTAGCATCCAAAATATCTCCTAAACCACTAGGGGAGTGCTCCCTACACTATGAGTTATGTTCTTCCTGACCATCCCATGCATGGCACTCATCCACCAGTACTTAGACATAGATAGAGCAAATCCAATAACCACTTCTCCTTCCTTCCTCCTTAGAATTGGAATTTATTTTTACATTGCATGAAAATTACTCTATTGTCTCATCTTAGTGGGATTAACCTGTGTAAGGTAATAAGTAGTGGGACATTACGTGTCATCACCTATGTCAATCTAGGAAATATGAATGGAAAATAAATAATAAGTTGGTACAAACCAAAGCTATTGCATTTAATGAATGAAAAAAAAAATCATTATTTATATACAAACATATGAATAGTCACTTTATCTTACAATAATATTATTTATCTTGTTATGTAGACTATCCATCTACCACTATGAGATAAAAACTCTCCTACAATTTCTCATAGGATTATCAATATCATGTACAAGAATATCACATCCCCCTTAATCTATAGGGATTATTTTGAGACAAATCATGTCTCTAAACTTTTCATTTTTTTTTTAAATCTCTTTTGTCAAGATGTTTATTAGTTTCTCTATAGTAGGACAATGTATTAAGTTTACATTGCCATCTATCACATAATGATAAATTAGATGAAATTTGGTGTTAATGCACTTGGTTTTGTCATGAAATACTAGATTCTCTTCCATTTATAATTACATGTGTTATCAACCATGAGTGGATTTGATGAAATATGTTGCTCCTAAAAATCTAAAAGAACCCTTTTAGACCAAAATTTATTTTTGGTTACCTCTAAAGCTACAATGTATTTTGTTTTTGTTAAACTAACTTTCAACACGGATTACTTCTTTGACTTATAACTTAAAACTATTATTCCCAAATTCATTAGAAAACATGAATTGGATTTCTCATCTTCAAAATCACCAACTTATTCAAAATTTAAATATCCTTTGAATTTGAAGTCCCCTACCATGAAGTATTTGAACCTAAAATTGTGTGTTCTTTTTAGATATCAAAGGAATATTTTTGTTGCTACCTAGTTACTTTCTTTGAGTTGTTACATGAACTAGGAAATAACACCAATATAAAAACATATATTTGGTCTAGTTTTGGTGACATAGATCAAATTTCCAATGAGTTTTATGTATTTAGTATCATCTATCAAATCTATGGTATCTTTTGATATCAATTTGAAATTTTGTTCGATAGGGTGTAATTAGAGGCTTACAATCTGTCATTCCAAATCTATTCAAAATTTCACTAATATATTTATGTTGAGTGATGAATATATATTTTGAAATTTAAATCACTTCAACACCCAAATAGTAATCAATATAACCCAAATTTGTCATTATAAATCCTTTAATCAACTCAGCTTTTATTTTTCTAGTATCTCTCATCATGTCATGTAATAATTAGATCATCCACATACACCACTATAGATACAAATATTTTAAAAAAATATATTTGCATCTTCAAACTCAAAACACTTATAATTCATGTTTAAGAGGTGCTTAGTGATTTTTTTCATACTATGATTTTTAGGCTACTTTCAAACCATACAATGATTTTTACACCTTGCACACTTTGTGATCTTGGACATTTAGTGTAAAACCTTCTATTTTAGTCATGTACACTATTTATTTGAGATCACCATTAAAAAACATATTTTTTACATCCTTTTGGTGAACTTTCCATCCATTTTAAGTTGTTAAATTCAATATATTTAGAATGGTAATCCATTTTATTGTTAGTGTAAATGTTTCATTGTGTTCTATTTCATTTTTTTAGCAAATCCTTTCACAAAAACCCTTTCTTTGTGTTTATCAAGTGATCCATCTACTTTATACTTGTTTTGAAAGACCAACTTGTAGCTGATAAGATTATATATGATTAGAGGATCAACTGATTCCTAAGTTCCATTTTTTACCAATGCATCATACTCACTCTTCAATGATTTTCTCCATGTATCAAAATTTTCATCTTGTTCGAAGAAAGTTAGTTCATAATTAAAAGAAACATTGACTTCTTATTTTGGAGCATCTTCTAAGGTGATATTTATATCTTATCTTGAATTTCATTTGGTAACTTTTTTGATTGTAACACTACTATATGTCTACTTCTAGTACCTATTTTCCCAAAATCATCAGGTATGACATTTTTAAATGTTTATTTGTCTCACTTTGGTGTATTTTCTAACTAGCTTATAGAATCATAGGTTCCTCATTTTTTAATTTTAAACTCCTTCATTTTCTAACATCAAACCATCTTCTGATGAAGTTTAAATTTCTTCTAAAAGGAGTGTCATTTCAAATTTCAAGAATCTATGAATATTAAATTATTTCCCAGTTACATGTTCCCCATTCAATGTTTGGAACCTCTATTTCAACCTCCTTAAAAACATCAAATTTGACATATTTCTCAAGTTGATTTGCTTATCAATCAATTATTTTTATGTCCTTTCCAGTTTCAAAAAATAAAACATCTATATTAATGATAAATTTATCTCATATAATTACTTGTATGCTTTTGAGGATTATGAGTATCAAAAAGCATGCATTACTGACACATGTGATTTCCTTTTCTCCTTAAGAATCAATGTATAGCATGTGGATCCATAAATATGAAGATGTCACACTGAATGGATATGACCTTACTAGAATATATATAGATTATTAATTTGTATAGTTGTTGATGATGCCATATTATAGAGATATAGTATTTTTTGAATTACTTATTCCCATAAATGCAAATTTACCCCTTTGAAGTATAACATTTCTTGAACCATGTTCATCGTAATTCTAATTATTTTTTCAACTACTCCATTTTGTTGAGAAGTGTAAGGGAAATTTGGATTATACTTGATTCCATTATTCTTGAGATAGATTTCAAACACCTTTGACATGAATTAACCACTATTTTTATTCCTAAGTTTCCCAATGCAAAATAGGGCTTCATTTTCAACCATTTTTCAAAACTATTAAATTTTTTTAAAGGCTTCTGATGTTTTCTTTTGAAAGTATATCCAAGTCATTTTTATATAGTGATTAATGAATAGCATGAATTAATTATGACCAACAATGGAAATAATTGGTATATAACACATATCAAAGTGAACTACAATTTCATGTTGGCTTTCCACTCTAACTTTTGAAATAGTTCCCTTGCATGTTTGGCCAATATACAAGTTTCACACTTTTTGGTGTTTTTGGGTAGTATTAACAAGCCTACAACATCATTTTGATAACATTGTGTAAATTATGTCATAGTGTGTGTGACCAAATATGGTATGTTATAGAAGACTTGCTAGCATTCATTATTTATTGATATGAGAATATTTTCTTAGCACTAAATGTTCACCCCTGAGTTTTAGTAATTTTCCTTCCTCATATCTAGTCATAAAAACTACATTAACACATTTTATTATGACTTTAACCTCTCCATCATCTAACATAATTATGTGTTATTTTTTTTGAATTATAGCAAGAGAAAACAAGTTTATCTTCAATTAAGGAAAGTATAACACAATTTGGATAAAGAAATCTAGAAGCCCTAGTGACTTAAGTCAAATTGAACCTTTTCCTTGAGGTTAAAAATTTGTTATATCTACCAAATACACTAAACTAAAACATTCTTCATGAAAATACTTAAATATGTCCATTTATAAATTCATATGTTTTATGGCACTAGTATTTAGAACCAAATAATGATCCAAGTTTGAACTATCTGAAGCATTATTTTCTTTGTCAGCGATGGAAAACACACATTCACTAGAAAAATGAGGTTTTATTAGTTATGATTTTTCTAATTTTCATGTTATACTTTTTGTTTTATATATGCTTTATTTTTTCCTATTATGTTTTACATCCATGGGACTCATGGCTACCTTTACTTTCAAAACATTTCAAAAAAATAAATGTTGTTTATGATTTTGATTTCCTTGATGTTGACTATTATTTTTGCTAAATTTTCCACCTTGCCCTTTATTTTTCTCTTTTCCTCTATCATTTATTACATTCTTGGAATAATCACCATTTTTATTAGAATAAAAAATTATTTCTCTTGTGGAATAAAATTTTATTCCAATGGCCTTTTCTCTTTTGACCATGTTCTCAACTAGTTTATTAAAGGTGGGAGTCTTCCATAGATTATTTATTTGAATAGAATTCAAGAATGTTAGGTATATAGGGATAAGATCCTATATGAATGTGGTCATATGCAAATATATTTTTAAAACTAACCATTGCAAAATCACAACTTGAAACCTATGGTTTTGTCCCCCCAGTTATGACTTTACACTTTTTGGTTGTGATTTTGCACTATATAGTTATGATTTTGCATTAAATTTTACATTAAATTTTATCCTTTTTAAGTGCATTTTTAGAGTCATTTTTTGTGATATTTTAGTAATTATGGGCCTTCCATGATTCCCCAATTCCTTTTGGAATTTTTATCTCCACCACTCAACCCTGACTTGTATTTCAATAAGAAGCATGCTTAGGGTGCTACCCCTTGACCCCACTAAGGGTTGTCACCCCTAGACCTTCACATCGTATCCCACTCACCCAAAGAATTAGAGCCAAATTGTTATTTTGAGGGTGTTTTTCTTACGGCCTAGTGGATTAACATCTTATTTCTTATAGGGGTGAACCTAGAGGCTATTTTGTCTAGTCTAACACCTTCTTTTGTAGGTCATTATTTTAGTTTAACATTGTGTCTTGTAGGTTTCCCCTCAAGATCATCAATCAAAATACTAATACATGTGCTTTTAGGCTACTTGTCAAAGACTCATTTGGCACTTTAAAAATCATCTTTGATTCATTTTGATCACTTTGTCTTGTATATATCATTGTCATCATTTGTCTTTTATATTATTGTCTTTACATCTTATAAATATATAACATTGAATTTTAATTAATTAAATTAATCTTTTTATCTTCCTATTTATCTCTTAGGGCTATGATCAATGTATGCTCTCCCCCTTACATCCTTTCAATGATTCATGGGGGATCAAAAACCACCTATAAACCCCATGCCCTTTTTATTTTTCTAGGGGTATAGTGATCATGGATTTCACCACCATGTACTAGTCCAAACTCTGTGTTTAGGTGGAGTCTAAAAGGTAAGAGAGATATCGTTAAGTGCCAAAGTGGAATTCCCCATAAAGGGTTCCATGAAATGAGGAGTGTTTAAGATCTAAGATACAAGGTAGTTAGACAACATGCTATACAAACTTGGGCCCTATTTTACCCTCATGTATATAGGGGATGTACCTAGATAAACCTTATTCAAACCTAACATAGGATCCTTTAGTCATAATAGGTACCTCATTATCAAAGTTAGTATCAGCTCCTAGATAGCCATCATGTGCAAATAGGGTCAAGAGTATTCATTCAATTCAATATTGGGTCACTAACCTACAGCCTCACCTATGAAGTTATTGGATGGTATGGGCATCAGGTTACACACCCTTGAGTTTACTAATCATAAGTTATAGTTTTTATGCTTGGGTGTGTGTTGTGCTAACCACTGTTATTTGTGAGCTAAGTTAGCCTCCACCCAAACCTATACTCACCTATCTAAGTCTTTTCACAACCCTTATATCATCTTTTTATACATATCATGTATATCCTTGTCTCATCATTCCATCTTGTACATCCTTGTCATCTTTATATATCTTTTTCATTGACCTATCCCATTTCCCATCTTGTCTTTGCCCTATTCTAGTCTAACCATATCCATTATTCATTGGTTATCCCCCCATCACCTACATCTTGTCTTGTCATCCTTGTCATCATACCCTTGTACATATTATTCTTGTATACATCTGTATATTAATATCCTCTTAGTCTAGACATTTTCACCCATCATTAGTCATTATCATCTTGTAAATCCTTGTCTTACCCTCTTATACATTATATGTATTCTCTTGTACATCCTTCCAGTCAAATCCTATTAATGGACCGAAACCTCATCACACCCCCATCACTTACATCTTATTTTGTACATCTTAATCTCATCATCCCCTTGTATATGCTTTATTTCTCTTGTACATCCTTCAAGTCATATCCTATCCTAGTCTCCTCATCAATATCTTGTCCTAAGTCCATACCCAATCATTTGTCTTAACCTTACCTTTATCACCCATCTAGTTTATCATTATCCTATCTTAGCTTAGTTAGATCTTTAGGTCATATACGGGTCCACACCATCCCTACCACCCTTAATCATTTCATCATCACTTATCTATACGTGTCCTTATCCCATTATCTTATAATCACATAATCTCATTCCATCTTGAGCAAACTAGTCTAATATTTTGAGCAAGTCATATTATCCACATCATCCTATCATCTTAGTCCACTATCATTCGATGAGATCTCATGCCTAGCCAATATCTTGATAACATCATGTTACTTTGTTTATTTCAATATAAAAACTCATCATCATTAATCTAGTCTATGTCATCCTTTCCTACTCATATCTAGCAACACATCATATCGTCCTCTTATTAGTTTGAACCTAGACACCCATCAAATCCTCAATCCTTTTATTAGTTTAAAAACTAGGCATTATTGATAGGTTGTTAGAACATGTTGAACTATATTTCTAAGATCTAAACCTTAGTCTTATATCATCTTAATCCTATTTATTTCACCTCATCATCATCATCATCATCATCACCTATCATACTATCTCGATCATTGGACCTACTTTATTAAAGGAACCATACTTAATCCTTAGCCTCCCTCCCATCATCCATCTCTTATCATCCCCCATGGAGTTAGACCCCAGTTTCATAAACCAATAAATAGCTTCCCATAAGGATGAGATCCTCTTGAGGTTTATTATGATGGGTGTTCTAATTCCCAAAGTTTTTGATCCCCTTCAACTCATTTCACCTCCTATTCAAGCCCCTTCATGTGAGTCCCACACTAATCCTCCATCCACTAGTCATAGCCCACCATCTACCCCTTCCCATAATAGTAAAGAGGATCCAATATTTTCCACCTTATATACTACCAACCCACCCAACCAATAATGGAAATAAACATCTGATCAAAAGACCAATGCCTCCACATCCAAATCAAAAAGAGAAGCATGCCCTTATACTCCCCTTTTTATGTCCTTGGAAGCCATTTTCCAATAACTATTCACCACTAAAATGTTAGTCTATCACCTATATGACGTATTGATCCCACTAATCTTAAGCCATTTGCGTATAGAGAAAATAAATACTATTTATATCACTAAACCTGGGGGCATATTATTAATCAATGTCAACCTTTCTAAGACTATGTCCAAGACTTCATTAACCATGGTGATATAGTAATTGAGGATGAACTAGATGCATCCACATCCCTAGGTAAATAATAAAAGTAATGCCAAGATTATATTCCTAATCATGATCAATCCCTTCCCTTTTTAAGCCAAGGTCAACACACCACACCCATCCTCCATAGTCCCCCCATCAAAGTTGAGTCTATTCCCTATGAACCTAGTCATCATGAACCCTTCCATGATCATATCTTTATCAAATCCATTGATCCTCCATCATCTCTCTCTCACCCATCATATCAAATACCCCCTATTGAGAGGTCAATTACAGATAATGAATCTTGATAACAACATTGCATCTTGTACATCATAGCCAACACAAGTCTTATCATCATCAAGATCATGTTCAATGCCAAGATCTGAATTAGATTCCTCATTAAAAACATCATCCCTAATTGATGTTGATAATTTTTATCTTATTTATAATGCCTCTAATATAGGTACCTCTAATCCATCATCAGGCATACCTTTGTATCCTAATCAAGATGATGAAGTCATAACATAATTCTTAAAAGCTTTATATATCAAATATAATCAAAGTAAACATTATCCTCTTTTGGATTCATATGCTATAATTATTCCTTATGATCCTTTTGATGATCTTGAGGATATTTTCTCCAATGCCAAAATTTGGTCTCTTAGGAACCCCTAAGAAGACTATTCTTCCCCATCACCACTAAAAGACCTTATCATGCCCACACCACCATATTCATCCATCATGGACCCTTTTCTCCCCATCGTTGATAACTTAATCACCTCCCTCCATAATTATGAATAGGAACATATATCATTGGAGCCTTTCTCAAGTAATATAATGTGTGACACAAGTATAAATGTCCAAGATCACATTCCAAAAGTTATAAATCATAATCAAGCCATCCTTGTTCCTATTAGTCAAAGTCAATAAGATTCCAATCATCATCCTAATCTGAATATGTCTTCCCCTAATGAATCCCAATATTAGGCACTAGAGGAATTTCAAAGTCAAAACCATCATTTATCAAGTCAAAAATCAATTTCCTTTGGTGAAGCCCAAAATTAGGCACCACGAGGAAATCAAAATCCAAATAATGTCAAAATTATGGTTGATCATCCATCAAGTGATCATATCAAGGATGGATCACAAAGTTAAAGTCTCTTGGATCTCCTATAGTCCTTTTTTAATTGGTACCAATAAAATGAAGCATGTCCCACATCTCCAATGATGTATGTGATTGCTAGTCCTAGTATTCCATCACTCATTACACCATCCCATCATGAACTCATAAACCAATCAAGTCTTGTCATCCATTCAAGTCCCATATATCCCCATCAATATCCACTCTAATCCATATCTCCCATCACCCTCCTAGGTAGAATTATCCCTTATAGGTGTGATGAAGGTACTTGGTCTAGATATCTAGAGAGTCACCATCAAGAATCACTAAAGGCCACCAAGATATCTAGGCATATAGCATCCATCATAAAATATGTGTTGGTTAAAGATCACAATAATTAATGCATCTTTCATCTCATATCCATATCTAATAATTCAATATTCTATCCAAAAGTAAAAAAAAATCATACATCTAATGGTGAAAACTAGTCTTCTAGTGCCTTGGGCAAGTACCATGATGAAAAGTAGTTTCTAGTGTCATGGTAAAATAATCTATTATCTACATTACACTTAAACACTTGGGGGCACAATCTACCTTCCTTGTCACATCCCTTGTTCACCTTCTTTATATCACCTATCCATGCCCCTTGTTAATCCCCTCTATCACACTCATCATCTGCCATTATATCATGTATCCTATTATATCTATCTTTTGTTCTAGTCTTGAGATTTTATAAAGGAAGTAGAAGGTGTCTTAATACATGTTCTCACATCATCTTGTCATATCCTTCAATGAATATTTAGGCAAATAAACATTTGGTTCCTTCACGGTGTGGTCATTGGCAATCCCTAGCACCTTCTTCCTTCAACCTCATCCCCTTTTCCACATCATCCTCATCTTTTTTGTCATCTCATCCATCATTTCATTCATCCTCAGCTTGGTTTCTAGGCTTGATATTCTCTTTTCTATTAAACTCATTTATATAGTGTACATAAATATTCTAAAAAAAACCTAAAATTGAAATATTCCAAAAAACCCTAAAAATCATAAAATTTGAAAAAGCTAAATATATTCCATGATGTCTTGTCTTATACCTAGTCCCATAGTTGCATCCATCTCCATACCATCTGATAGACACATTTTTTCTTGAAATCCAATCCTAGTGGTCACCCATCCCTTCATATCTTCAATCTCATCCTTGGCCTAGGTATTAGTGGCATGCATAACCTTGTCAAAGAATTTTATCTAGCACCCATCATTTCCCTATCAATGCCTCTTCACACCTATCACCCATCACATCACCTCTTTTCTAGTGTGGAAGGTACTTGATCCCATCACTATCATTATCATTGCCTCTTCATACCTAGCATGCATCCAATCACTATTTTTCTAGTTTGACATGTATATGATCCCATCACTTCTCTATCAATGCCTCTCCATACCTAGCACCCATCAAATCAATATTTTTCTTGTATTAGTGTCATTTTATCCCATCATTATCTCCTCTTCTTTCTAGATTGGACTCTTATAAGGTCTTGTCTATTGGTATTCCCTAGACATCACTTTTCTAAATCATCTTCCTTGGCCACTTTTTGATTCAATTTCAAGACCAAATCAGTATTTAAAAACATTTTCCATATTTCTATCCTAAACTAGGGATAACACCTTGTCCTAGCCCTTATCCTAATTGTCATATCCCAATCCAAGTCTATCCTAAGTCCCTAATCATGTCAAGAACATCCTAGTCTAACCCATCATTCAATCACTCATCCCATCATTAGATAAGACATTGGGACACTGCATGTAGATACTCGTGTGTTACTTTGTCATTTTGTTTATCTTGTTTACATATATTTTATCATGATATATCCTATTTGTTTTATGTTTTGTTTGCATCATGTCTTTGTATCTATTGGGCAGTAAATAGGGATGTCATGAGGATACCAAAAGTGCCCTTGAGGATACAAAGTTCACTACTTTCCCCTGCACTTTGGCACCACATCCTCTTGGTATTGTTTATAAAATGGGGCATACTACCAAGTGCCATATTTAATGGTTTACTTAGACTATGCTAAGCTTTATGATAATTGTGATGGCTTGATCATCTACACCATCATTTATCTAATCATCTAATCATCCTTATTGTCAACACTAATCCAATATTTGTAACCCATTCAACTAACATCAAATATTTTATCCTCGTCTCATCATCTGAATCAAACCTGTATTCACTAATACACATCATATTCATATCAATCATTATCATTTATCTTCAAGTCAGAACTACATCAGTCTGAGGTCTTTTCAAACTATGTAGGCAACACTTGGCCCTTTTTTGGTGCCCAAAGATAGCTTGGCCAATATCTCCTCTCTCACTCCCTTCTTTGCTAGAGGCATCATCACTACTCATTGGTCACTTGATCATTGTTTACTATTTTTACTATAGGCCAAAATAGGTTAACCCCTTATAGTCATAATCTATATAGGTAATTTCTATAATGTCATTGGGTATGTTTTAGCTCTTTGATCTCATTTAATATGCCATTATAGTCTTGATCATGGTCTAATTCAATCCTTGTGCCATTTAGTATCTTAAGGGTTTTTTTAATGTCATATATGAAAGTGGTAGGTCTTCATGGTGATCAATGTAGTTATATCATGGAATAGGTTTTCTTATGCCTTAAGGAAATCATATAAGATTTCAAAGATCAAGTGGTATCTCAAAAAATAGATTTGTGAAGCCAGATCATCATCAGGTTGTCACCTAGAAACCAAAATGTAGTAGATTTCTTGTAGAACTTTTAAATATGTTTAGAAAGTCTCGCATGACCATCAGACCATGCATGATCAATGTCCTTATTTCCAAGATCCTAATTTGTAAGTTTCATATCTCGATGAGCCTTTTATCTTGAAATCTAAGCCTTCAAAGTTTAGCTTGTCGAGTCCAAGAATCTAGGCCATCTAGGATGTCATCCAAAAATGAATGAACTAGCTCATTTGTGTAATTTTTATCTTAACTCAGTAATCCCTTGTGATCCAAAACATTGTAGCTGTAGATAGTTATTCATGCCAGAAAAATGTCCTAAAATTTTCAAGTATGTGTGATCTTTTTATCTCAAGTTATAAGCTTATAAAGATGGACCTACAACATAAGACATTCATGCTAACATCAAGTTTAAGATCAAGCAAACCAAATCCTTTTGAGATTAAATTTGATGTTCATGTGAGCATCAATGATGGTCACACAAATTCATTTGACAATATAAATGACATCAATTTTAATCTCATGAAATAGCCATTGGTTTTCAAATAATGGGTCCCAACAGATCTAACGGCCTATGTTGCATCATACATATTGATCTAATGGTGCAAGATCAGTCAAATAGTCAAGGAGCTTGAGATATTGATATGTGGTGTAAGCACATGAGTTAATAGATTGACAGAAGGATCCAAAACTCAAATGTGGGGATACCATGTGGTGTAATCTTGGATAGAGTTGACAAGTTAAGGGCAAGATCAATGACTCATAAACATTCATACTGAGTAGGATCAATGGTGTGAGATGGATCAATATGTCAATAAGTTTTTTTAGATATCGATAGCCAATTAAAATAAAGATGAGCCCAAGAGTTTTGATGTAAGTAGAGAAACCATTTTTGACAGAGGCAAATGGGTATTTTAGGGTCATATATCTACCATTAAAGCTCAATCCAACACCATGAAAAGAACACAATGATGTATTCAAGTGATTAATAACATATAGGGATACCATTGAAGATCAATATAAACCTTTAGTTCATAGATTTATAACTTACGAGGTCCATCTTTTAAAGATTACAACATCATCTTGTGACTGTGATCACCATTATTAAAGGGAATTATAAACATGGTGAACCCTCAATTTTTAAAATAATATAATGGATCTATGTGGACCTAATGGGAACCAAGCATCAAGTAGAATGCCATAAAATAATGACTATAGGAAAACCAATAGTCTAAGATTGGTTTTCTATCTATAGTGGACCTATGAGCATGGGGATGAGCTCGAGCATGATCTAGTTGGAACAAGAGATAACATTCTAAAGGATGCAATGAAGGCATACATGTAGGGTCTAATGGTTTCATCTCTAGGACTAACTTCATGAAAGGGACCCCTTCTCTCCATTTTGTGTGGCATGATAAACCTATTTGGAGTAGTTAGCATGAAGACAAATTTCAAACAAATGGATTTGATTTTTCTAACTACATTGATGTTGGAACTTAGTATGAAACCACTTACTCCATCATTGTAACCATATGGAACATGATTGAAGTAATAATTAACTATTGTAACTACTTGAGATGACCCAGATCAATTAGGAAGTTCCAAAGAAGCATACTAGTAGAGGTAGTTATAATTATGGTTCAAATCAGGTTGAAATCATTTGATTCCACTTAGGACTTACCTTTTCCCACTTCTCTCTCTTAAATGCTATAAGTATCTACCATTTTGGCCTTTGTAAAGAGACCACACCATGTATGGTGAAGCCTTGCTAGACTGATGTCATATTTGCCTTTAAACATTAATGCAAGTCTATTTTTTGAGTTTTGAACAATTATCTAATTATACAAGTGATGTATGGTGATGAGAAGTGATAATCATCTATCTTTCCTTACCTTATCCTTTCATGTTTAAGTAAGATTTATTAGTCTAATAGGTCATATAGAGTGTATTCTAGTGTGTAAATATTTTTCAAATGTACGATTATCCTTGGAGTGTGTAATCTACCCTTTGGTTCACTTGTCTTGTGCTTCAGCTCACATTTCACCTCTAAATTGAAATTCTCGTGTTAGAACCCATTAAGGCTTAGAGACTAGTTTTTATGCTTTGTTTCATTATGGTATAAATATGATGGTCATGTGGAAAACATTTTTGGTGAATCACCTCCTTTAGAGTAGGATCAATTTTATGAATTATCTAAATCTTTTCCCCATAAGTAAGTAGTAGTTTAGGTGATAAGCATTATATAATATATTTAGGGAGATAGCCCTTTAAGCTAGAGGCTCATTTACAATATAGGTACATCCACATACCTAGAAATGTTCACATGTTGCCCAAATATGGAAGAATCCTAAACAACTTCTAATATGGGGAAATATTTGGTGACAATAGTTCTGGCATGCCTCGTGGGACACATTATCTTCAAGACAACTTGTCAAGGTGAATGCTGGTTTTGATAAACACCAGGTGCAAATTGTGTGTTGTTCAACATTTTATGAATCCTTCAAGGTAAATCTAGTTCTAGACCATTATTTTATTATAAACTTTCCCTCATAATTCATGGTCCTCACTAGGTCATCCTCTAATAGAACATTCGATCCTATTAACCCACCCATTTAGCTTGAAATCTCTCTTGTAATTTAGTATCCACAACCTAATCTACCCTTTGAAGAATGAGTAGATTTTGCTAGGGAAGAAGAGGTTGAAGAGGCTAAAGAATTTAAATATCGTAAAGAATAAGAAATGGCTAGACCTCATGATTTCCCTACCTTCAATATTGATAATCCAATTCAACTTCATGCATATGATGCCATTCCTTCTAATGTTACAAAAGATGTGCCCACATTCAATGGTGAGAGTCATATCACACCTAGTGAGCACATTAGAGATGTTTCTAAATTTTTTAGTTTCCACAATATATTTTGAGAGAAAATTAACATTATTCTCCTTACCATTTCCCTTAAAGAGAAGGATCTTGATTTGTATAGGAGTCTAAAAATTGGTTGCATCATAGCATGGGATGAGTTTGGAGTGTTGTTGACTTCTAGGTTTAGAAATGAAAATGACCATGCTTCTCTCATACATAAGCTCAATGTGATAAAAAGGGGACCAAAATAAACAATTTAGGACTTCAATGAAAGGTTTTAGAAGACTTGGCATAGGTTGCCTCCTCCTATGATACCACCTGCTAGTTTTGTGTTCCCTACTTATTTGAAAACCATTGGGACTGAAATTGTTGTTATGCTTCAATCTATGGGAGGATCTACCCTCCCTAAATAATATGAGCTTTCTATCAAAAATAAACATAAACTCATCAAAGATGGAATATTTCCACCTAAAGTGTTTATGCCTCCTTTGTTTCATGCTTCTGCTAACACTCTAGATGTAGCCCAAGTTCCTGATGTTAATACCAAAACTAAGGTGGCTCCTAGGCAAGCATAAAATAATGTTTATTGGAGAAAAAATTTCCTAGCCTTAGAGGCTCAAAATAGGAAAGATAATATGTAACAAGGTACTTATCAGAATCATTACCCCTATTAGCCACAGTATAGACAATAATATGGAAGAGGAAGAGGCCAATGGTAGCCTAATCCCAATAGGTCTACTAATGCATACAATCCTAACTCTACTACCAATATAAAGGAGATGGTACTAGTTTATAGCAATTTGGTGTAGAGAGAAGATTAAAAGCAAGACCAGTTCATGGATTCCAATCATAATGGAGAACAATCTTTAGTGGCTCAAGGGTTAGTTACTCCACTCCTATCAAATGAGGATGAGGTGATGATGTAAGTTAATGAGGATTGACAACCTCACGAAGAGATCTTCACCAATTTTTTGTTTAAAAACACTTTTTTGATAAATCAATGAGCCTCTATTGTAGATAATATAAGATCCAAGAGGAAGGATCTAAGAGGTGGTATTAGCATGCCCAAAGGCTCATCCAATCCTCCTGCAAGGCAATAAGACATAATTGTAAGTGTGTCAGTTCCAAAAACATCTACATCTCCATCAAGCCAAAATATGGTAATGTCTTCTCCTATTCCTCAAGTTCTAAGTAATTCTCTGACCACAAAATCCCAAGAAAAATTAGGTATGGCTTCTTTAAACATTTTATATTCTTTGAAAAACACTAAAACATCCATTTTTATTTGGATGTTCTTCATATGTTGGGTCAAAAGAGCTCCTACAAAAGTAGTTATTTACTATCCATGTTAGTGTCTCACCCTCAAATCAAAGTCATGGCCATGTTTCTCTTGAAAATTCTAATGTTATGCCCTTAATGATTGGTGTGTATAGGGATGTGTGTGGCTGACTTGTAGCTTACATACCTCTTTTATTTACTTGTTACATTTCTCTATGTTCTTAGATAGGTCAGCCTACGAAATAAACTTGGCTAAGTAGACTATATATATGAGGTAGTGGTTAGTCTTTAATCATCATGTGAAGTATTATATTATTAGTATATTATTATGGAGGTTTCCCCCTTGAAGTTACTTTACTATATTATCTAGTATTATGTTCTATTGTCAATTATCATTATGTAATCTCTCATATTTTCTAATTATATGTAATATAAAATCATTATATGTAAATATCCAAGTAATTTCATTACAAGTGGTATTAGAGCTTCGATTTGGGCAAGTTTCCTATGGTGTTTTTTTTTGGATTTGGTGAGGCGTGGCTTCTAGGAGTAGTGAAAGTGAAAAAACATAACTTGCAATCTAGGAAGAATTAATTTTTTTCATCAATGCATTATTGCTCAAAATGCTTTTTTGAAAAAAAAGTCTATAATTTTTTTTCCCCTTGCACACTTGCAGTCATTGGATTCATCTCGATGACATGATCACAATGTTATATTCTATTTATATACTTTTCTTGTACCAAAAAGTTTACTCTAGTGCATAAAGGTAATCATTGGATTCATCTTAATAAGGTGATCACAATGATACCATTTCTTGGTAAAAACTTTTTGGGGTCAAAACCTTCCTAGGGTTTGTTTATGGTAGGTCCTTCAACTCAAGGAAGAAAAGGGGCACCAAAAACTCCTAAGACTCCTTCTACCAATGACATGGAATCTAGAACTTCAAATCTGGTGATTTCTCAGCTTCAAGAGGACATTAAAAACTTGGTGAAACATGATGACTTTGTTACAATCCAAGCTAATGTTTTAGGGATACACAAAGAGATTAATGGAGTTCACATTGAATTGTAGTATATCACTACATAATTTTAGTTTCATCCTAACAACCCTCCACTTCAGCATTCAAATCTTCCTCTCAACAACTCCCATGCTCATATGAAATCGATGTTGCCAAAAGTAGACATGTGTAAGTTTGATGGTAAGGATCCTCTCACTTAGATTAACCAAATTGAGTATTTATTTGAGATACATCAAACCCCTTATTCTCAAAGGGTGATGGTGGCATACCTATATATGGACCCTAAGTAATTCATTTGGTATTGCTAGTTATGTGCTTAAAAGAAAAAGAATGGTGCTCCTATTACATGGGCTATTTTTACTAAGGAGTTGATAGCTCATTATTATAATAATGTCTCTAAGAACTATTTTAGATAGTTATCCAAGCTGTAGCAAATAGGACCTATGAAGGATTATATTCATCAATTTTAGAATCTCTCTTTATAGGTGGAAAATATCACTGAGAGAAATTTGATGGATCTATTTTTGGGTGGCCTCAAAGATAGAATCTAATAAGAGATTTGAATGTTTAGCCCAACATCTATATCATAAGTTATCCTTAAGGCACACATGATAGAAGAAAAACAGATGGTTAAAAGGAAAAGTTTCACTACTGGTCATGATCACAACTTTTCAGCACCATCATTTCCACAGCCTACTAGATTAACATAATGATAAATTGAGGAGAAGTGAGCCAAAGGGTTGTGTTATGGTTGTGACAAAAAATGGAGCAAAGACCATAATTATGATGAAAAGAAGCTATTTTACATTAATGGTGATGAAGATGATGCAAAAGCACATGATGTGGATGTAAAAGTTCCTAAGGAGGAATCTGAAGACTCTTATCCTACTATTTCATGCCATGCCTTGTTAGGTATTAGTACTCCCAAAAATATTAAGGTGATGGGTTTCCTTAAGAATTAGGTCACTGTCTTGATTAAGTATGGGAGCACACACAACTTCATCCATAGTAATTTGGTTGCTCATTTTAACTATTTCATTTATCTAGCTCCATAATTTTAGGTTATAATTGTAGATGGTGGTACTATCATCTATTTAGGAAAATGTCATAGAAATAAGTTGGCCATGGGAGACTACGTATTAGATTATCTTATGTTTTCTATTTCAATGGGTGGAGCTGATATTATTTTTGGAGTCAAGTGGCTCACCACTTTGGGCACTTTTGAGACGAATTTTCAATAATTATTCATGCATTTTCATTTTGAAGAAAGGAGATTTGAGTTAAGAGGATTAAAGGCTAAATATCCCTAACTTGTTAGCTCCCATCAAATGACAAATATTCTTTGTAAGAGTGCTAAGGGATTTGTAGGTCACTTGTTTCTATGAAAGTAAAGCCAACTCAACCATCTCCACCTCTTGATCTTCAACAAATAATTGATGCTCATTCCATTGTTTTTGGATACATGCCAAAATGACTTCCACCTAGCCACACACATGATCATGCTATCACACTTATTCCTAGTAGTACACCACCCAACATCAGGCCATATATGTATCCCTATGCCCAAAAAATTGAAATTCAAAATATGATACGAGAGATGTTGGATAAAAGATTCATTTGCCATAACCAAAGTGAATATTGTTCACTAGTTGTCATGGTGAGAAAAAAAGATGAAACTTAGAGGATGTGACCTAACTATAGAGAACTCAACAAGTACACTATAAAAGATAAGTTTCCAATTCTTATCATTGATGATTTTCTAGACGAATTGAATGGTGCTCTTTATTTTACCAAGTTAGATCTATGTTTTGGGTATCATCAAATTAGGATCCATGATGAAGACATACCCAAAACCACTTTTAGGACTCATGAGGGCCATTACGAGTTTTTGGTTATGCCTTTTGGCCTAAAAAATCTACCATCTAATTTTTAGAGTTTGATGAATACTATTTTTAAGCCATTTTTGAGGAAATTTGTTTTGTTATTCTTTGATGATATCCTCATTTATAGTAAAAATTGGGTAGATCATTTACAACATGTGAAATAGGTACTCTCCATTTTGGAGCAAAATCAATTGTATGCCAAACCTTCCAAATGTACTTTTGGGGCTGGTGAGGTTGAATATTTGGGTCATTTGGTGTCTTATGAAGGAGTGAAAGTGGATTCTTAAAAATTCCAATCAATGGTAGACTAGACAATTCTTAAGACACTTAAGCAACTTAAGGGATTTTGGGGGCTTACTGGTTACTATCGTAGATTTGTTAGAAATTATGGTAGTATTGTATCCCCAATTACCTCTTTGTTAAATAAAGACTCCTTTTAGTGGACTGATGCAACTACCTGAGCATTTGAACAATTGAAATTCGCTATGTGCACTACTCCAGTATTGGCCACTCCTAACTTTTCTAAGACTTTTGTGGTTGAATGTGATGCATCTAGGTATGGTATGGGTGTTTTAATCATGAAAGAATGTAGACCACTATCATTTGAAAGTTGTAAACTCAAGGGTAAAATTAGCACAATCCCATCTATGAGAAGGAAATGATGGCTATTTTGCATGCAGTCAAACAATGGAGACCTTATTTGATGGGTCATCACTTTTAGGTAAAAACTAATCATGATAGTCTTAAATATTTTTTATAACAAAGGTTGACATCTGAATAACAACATAAATGGATAGCTAAGATGCTAGGCTATGATTTTAAAATAGTATGCATCAAAGGCAAGGACAATGTGGTGGCAGATGCACTATCCAAAAAAGTTGAATCAGTTGAGGCATTTTTATGTGCCATAACCATTTTGTAGGCAAATTGGCTAGAGGAAGCATGATCATAATAGGAACATGATAGTACTACTCATGATTTGATTTAAAATCTTTATCAAGGTTTAGATGGATTTGGAAAATTCACATGGAAAGGTAATACATTATGGTACAAAAATAGATTGTACCTATTTAAGAATTCTCTTCTTAAACAAAAAATCCTTCAAAAACTTCATGCAACTCTAATTGAGGGTCATTCAAGAATTTTTTTGGGAAGGTCTCAAGGGGGATGTCCAAAAACATGTGGCTGAATGTATGATATGTCAATAAAACAAAGGCAAAACCATCAAACCTCTAAGTCTATTACAACCTTTATCTATCCCTAGCTAGTGTTGGGAAGAGGTATCTATGGATTTCATTACAAAGCTACCAAGATATGATGGTCAAAATTTTATAATGGTTGTTGTATATCATCTCAGTAAGTATGCTCATTTTTGTTCATTATCCCAACCATTTGTTGCTAGTACAGTAGCTTCTGCTTTTCTCAAAATAGTTCAGAAACTGCATGGGACCCCTAAAGATCATTACCAGTGATACAGATCCCATTTTTACTAGTAATTTTTAGATTGAGTTATTTAAATGTTTAGGCACTCAGTTGGCTCATAATTATCCTATCATCCTCAATCTAATGGATAAATTGAGGTAGTCAATAAATGTATGGAAGGATATCTCTATTGTTTTATTTTTGATAAACATGATAAATGGATTGATTGGCTGCCACTTGCTAAATGGTGGTATAATACTTATGTTCATAGTTCTTCCAAAATGTTTCCTTTTGTGGCACTATGGATACCACCCTCCATCCATCACTTCAACCTTGAAGGTCCATCCTAAGGTTTGTGCAGTTGAAAAACATATTCACCATCAACAGGAGGTCCTTTTAAGTTTGTGTGAAAATTTAGCTATGGCTCATAATCACATGAAGCAACAAGTAGATCAACATAGAAGTGAAAGGCATTTTGACATTGGTGATTTGGTATTTGTTTTCTTACAACCATATAAATAAATGTCACTAAATCAATTAAAAAAGGATAACAAGTTATCCCCTAAGTATTATGGGCCTTATCAGATCTTGTAGAAAATTAGTAGTGTGGCTTACAAGTTAGATTTTCCTTCATCCACTCGCATACATCTAGTGTTTCATGTATCATGCCTCAATAAAGTCATTGGACATAGAGCTGCCATTCAAACAAAATTACCAAAATTGGATGAAGAAGGTAGAGTTATTTTTGATCTTGAGGCGATCCTTTAATGGTGCACCAAGTAATTACATTCTAGAGCAATTACAGAATACTTGATCAAATGAAAGAATCTACCATGTGAAGATGCCACTTGGGAGGATGAAACATTTATGTAGCAACATCTAGAGTTTCCATAATGTTGAGGACAATATTATTTTGAAGGGGAAGGGCTTGTTATGCCATTAACCATTGGTGTGTCTATGAATATGTGTGGCCAACTTGTGTCTTACATACCTCTTTTATTTACTTGTTACATTTATCTATGTTCTTAGATAGGTCAGCCTATGGAATAACCTTGGCTAAGTAAACTATATATAGGAGCTAGTGGTTAGTCTTTAATCATCATGTGAATTATTCTACTATTAGTGCATTGTTGTGGAGGTTCCCCCTTGAAGTGGCTTTTCTATAGTATCTAGCATTCTATTCTTTTGTCAATTATCACTATGTAATCTCTCATATTTTCTTGTTATACACAATATAAAATCACTTTATGTGAATATATAAGTAATTTATTTAAAATTATCCTATTACCATTATTAAACCATCCATTAGGGCTAATAAACCTCCACTATTTTACCTCACCTTCATTATAGGTGACAAGTTAGTACATAATTACATAGTCGATAGTGGAGCTTCTACTTATGTCATGCCGAAAGTTATAGTTGACAAGTTGGGCCTAAAATATGATCCACATAGCTAAGGGGTCCTTTAATTATATGGTTTACCTACCAAGACAATATGACTAATAAAATTCTTGAAGTTTTTCTTTCATGGTTGTCCTAGTTTTCATATCTTGCAAGACATAGTTGTGGTTGATCTCCTAGCCCACTTTGCAATCTACCTATCAAGGGACTTCACAACCAAGATAAGTTGATATCTCTCAACTGAATGATCCTTCTTATCTTTAAGAATAATATATGGTGCCAATGTGATGATTAGGACACAACTTATTATAAGGATTCATATTGAACCTTACATTGAGACAAGTTTTAATTTAAATTATGTTGTTCATGAAGAAAAAAGATTCTATTCTAGATGATGGCACTTCCTCCAAGATTAAGGGCATTGCAAATTTGTTTCTTGATGAATATGGTACTAATACTTATGAGCATGATTTTTATGCTCTCATGGAGTAAATTGATTAGGAGTATATTGCATACATGAATAAAGAATACCAACACCTCTACTTTTCAAGGAAGAAGGTGAAGATGATTAGATGTGGAAGATGTTTTTTGATGGTTCAAAAAGTAAAGTTGGTTCAAGGGATGGTGTTAGGTTGGTCTCTCCATCCAAAAGTAGTATTATGATTCATATATATTTCATTTTAGTTGCACTTTTAATGTGGTTGAGTATAAAGGTTTGATTCATGGCCTTTAATGGGCAAGGAGAAAAGGAATCAAGAACTTGAAAGTGTATGGAGACAGTGAAGTGTTTGTGCATCAGGTGAGTAATGTGACTATTACCAAAAACCTTTTGCTTAATTCATACAGTCATAGAGTATGGTATTTTCTTGAATACTTTAATGAATTCAATGTATAATCAGTCCCAAGGGAGAAGAATAGTCATGCTGATAGACTAGCTGCCATAGGATCTCAATTTGACACTTTAATTACCATAAAGGATGAGGGAAATAGTCTCATATTAAGGTCATTATCAGAGATTTTATACCTCATAATGAAGTATCTTATTGAGTGTTTGATAGTGGCAAATAAAATGCATGCTTCTTACAAAATGGGGTTGAGTTTTCTTCAAAGAATCAAAGGAGGCTCCGAGAACAATTGGGTCATCAGATTATACAAATAAGAACCAATAAGATACTTAAGGTTTTGGTGACCTTATAAATTATTTTCAATGAGAATGATCAGAAGAAGGAGAAAGTGAGTATGTCTACAAAAGAGGAGAGTTATGAAAGAGTCTTAATCTTCAAGGACAAACTCCTCAAACTAGACAATGTATGTTCTACATTAGAGAAGCAAGCATTCATTGAGATCTATAGATATTTTCATGATATATTTTATTGGGAATGTAAGGACCTCAAAGGATTTTATCTTAGCCTATAAAACCATACCATTGAGTGAGAACCTAGAGTTAAACTGGTTAGACAAAAGCAAAGACCCATCAACCTCAAGGTTAGAGCTTACCAAACTCCTTGAATTTGAGATAATATTCCCCATTAAGAATTTAACATAGGTGGCTAAACTTGTGCTTATTATAAATAAGAATGGGGAGATAAGAATTTGTGTGGAATTTAGAGATCTTAATAGAGTGTCATTTAAATATCACTAGCCTTTACCCTTAATGGATCATATTTTTCAAATGGTTTTAGGTTCTCAACATTTTTCTCTTCTAGATGGATACTCAGGCTATAATTATATTTTAGTCAGTGAAGATGATCATTTGAAGACAAACTTAACTACTAAATGGGGGATTTTTTCTTATAGAAATATGCCCTTTGGTATGTTCAATGCCGATGCCACATTTCAAAGAGCAATGGACATGGCCTTCAGAGGTTTGATCAATGAGATTTTATTATTTATATGGATGATATAACATTATTTTATAAATATGCTAATGAACACATGCAACACTTGAGACAAGTGTTTGAAATATGTAGGTAGTATGGAGTATCTCTTAATCCAAAGAAGTGCATCTTTGTTGTTTATGAAGGTAATCTCTTAGGACATATTATTTCCACATATGGTTTGACTATTGATCCTAAAAGAATAGAGGCTATTCTAAGATTATCATTTCCCTTACATAAAATAGGCCTTCAAAGTTTCTTAGGAAACATAAATTTTGTAAGGAGGTTGATACCTGATTTTGCATCCTTGGTGAAACCCATCACAACTATGCTAAAAAAACCAAGTATTTTCTTGGACCAAAGAGGGTAAGAGTGATTTTGAAGCCATAAGAAAAGAAATTGTAGAATCTCCTGTTCTTTTGAATCCTAATTTTACTAAATACTTCATGTTATATTCATTTTTTAACCTTGATATTATCTCAACCATGTTGATGCAAAAGAATGATGAGGGTGTGGAGCAGCCTATTAAATTCTTTAGTCAAGGTTTAGAAGATTATGAAGTCAAGTACACCTTTGTATAAAAGCAAGTCCTTGTTGTTGTAAGAAGACTAAAAAAAATTTAGACATATGGTTTCAAATAACAAGATTCATGTTATGGTCTCTCATCCTAGTACCAAAGAGTTTCTTTTGATCAATGATATTAGTGAAAAGAGGGTAGGATGGATCACTGAGGTAATGGAGTATGATGTTGATATCAAAGTCATAAAATTGGTAAGGGTTAAAGGCCTTTTTGAAAATATAGCTTTAGATATTCATAATTCAAATGAAGAGGCTCTAGTCAATCATGATTGTTCCCAACCAGCTAGTTCATTGCCTCCACAAAGTTGGATACAAGATGTGATTATATTTCACCAAAATGGTGAGTATCCTAATAATATGAGTAGATAATAAAGGAGATATTTTAGATTTCAATCTATTCCCTTTTATATTACGGATGATGTAATGTTTAGGAGGGACATCAATGGTGTGATATTGAGATGTATTGATAATGAACAATTTGGAGTATTGATTGAGAAGTTTCATGATGGGATAATAGGAGGTCATTTCTCTCCAAGAATCATAGCTATCAAGATCATGAGGGTAGGCTACTATTGGCCCAACCTCTTCAAGGATTGCCATACTTGGGTGAGAAGGTGTAGACAATGTGCTTTATTTGTAGGAATGTATAGTCTTGCAGCTTTCCATTTGAAGCCTATCTAAGTCAATTAACCTTTCATGCAATGGGGTCTTGATTTCATTGGCATGATAAATCACCCATCGAATACTAGTCACAAATGGATACTCATAACAACTAACTATTTTACAAGATGGGTTGAGGAAATAGTGTTGAAGAGAACTAATGAGAGTGTTATCCTAGAGTTTTATGAGAGCATCATAACAAAGTTTGTCACTCCTTCAATTATTATTTTAGATAATGCTCTTACTTTTATGAGTTCTAAGACATCTGATTGGGAAAATAATAATGGCATATGCTTAAGCACCTCATCCAACTATTACCCTCAAGGTAATGGATTGGCTAAATCTACTAACAAGAACCTGATCATAATCATCAAGATAACCTTAGAGCATAACCAAAGAGCTTGGCATACCAAATTGAAGATAGCATTATGGGATGATAGGATAACTTCAAAGAGGTCAATAGTGAATTCACCTTTTGTGCTTGTCTATGGAAGGGAAGCCAAGTTATTTCTCTTAATATATTCCTACTTTAGAGTTAGCACATTAGCTAGAGTTATTTGAGAATAGTCTAATGGAGGTAAGATTGACAAAATTAATGGAGTTTCAAGAGACTATAGATAAAGCTCATCAAGATATAGATCATCACCAAGTATTGATGAAGAGGTATTTTGACAAGAAGGAAACTCCAAGATCATTTCAAGAAGGCGATATAGTCTTGAAATGGGATGAAGATAGATTAAAACTAGGGAGTCATACCAAATTTGATATCCCATGGAGTGGACCGTATGTCATCATCAAGTGAAATCAAAGCAAATATTTTTAGTTAACAAGAATCAATGGAGAAGATAGGCCCATCCCTATGAATGGGATACATTTAAAACCCTGCTATCGAGAGTTGAAGGTCTATTTTATAAATATTAGAATAGATGTGTGTTTCCTTTGTTGTGTGTGTTGTGTTTAAATAAGTGCTCTTAAGCACATGTGTTTTTACTTGGTTCCTTGATTTGTATTTTGTTCCTATTTTTTCTTGTGTTTTGTGTATTATTCAAGGCATTTTATATGTCCAGCCTATATACTTATGACTCCATAGCCCAATGGATAGGATTAGGCAACTAGTCATGGCATAACAAGCATGCCACCCTTGGGAAATTACCAAGAATGTCAACTATTATTAATATAGACCAAAATGGGTCAACCCCCTACAATTAGAATGTATATAAGTGATTTTTAAAATTTAGTGGGGTATTTTGTGGCTTATTTGATGTCCTTTCATATGCCATTCTAGTCTTGGTCATGATCTAGTTCAATCCTTGTGTCATTTGGTGTCTTAAGGGTATTTTTAGGGTCATCTATGCAAGTGGTAGGTCTTCATGGTGATCAATGTAGTTAGATCATAAAATAGGTTTGCTTATGCCTCAAGGAATTCATTTGAGCTTTTAAATATCAAGTAGTAGCTCAAGAACAAGCTTTGTGAAGCCGGACCATCATCATGATGTCACATAGAAACCAGAATGGAGAAGCTTTCTTGTGTAATTTTAAAATATGCTCAAAAATCCTTGCATGACCATAAACCATGCATGATCAATTTTCTTAGTGCTAAGATCATGCTCTACAATTTTCATATCTCGATAAGCCTTATATCATGAGATCTAAGCCTTCAAAGTTTACCTTGTTGAGTCTAAGGATCCAGGCCATATAATTTGTCATCTATAAATAAATGAACTAGCTCATTTGTGTAATTTTTATCTTAACTCGAGAATCCCCCATAATCTAAAATATTATAGCACCAGATAGTTCTTCATGCTAGAAACATGTCCTAAAATTTTCAAGTCTGCACGAGTTTTTTGGCTCAAGTTATAAGCTTCTAAAGATAGACCTGCAACATAAGACATTCACACTAACATCAAGTTTAAGATCAACCAAGCCAAATCCTTTTGAGATTAAATTTGATGATCATGTAAATATCAATGATGGTCGTGAAAAAATCATTTGATATGAGTAAGGATGACAATTTTAAGCTCATGAAATAGATATTAGTTTTTAAATAGTGGGTCTCAATAGATTTAATGGTCTATGTTGCATCATACATCTTGATCTAATGGTGTAAGATGATTCAAATACTTAACGAGTTTGAGATATTGACACATAACATAAGCACATGAGCTAGCAGACTGATAGAAGGGTCCTAAAATCAAATGTGTACATTCCACATGGCATAAGCTTAGATAGAGTTGACAAGTCAAGGGCAAGATCAATTACTTATGGGAATTTGTATCAATTGGGATCAACATTGTGAGATGGGTCAATATGTCAATAGGCTGAGTTAGATATCGATAACTAATTAAAATAAAGATGAGCGTAGGACGTTCAACAAAAGTCAATAAACTATTTTTGACAAAGGCAAATGGGTATTTCAAGGTCATTGATCCGCCATTGAATCTTGATCCAATTCCATGAAAAAACATAATGATGTAGTTAGTTGATCAAGAACATATAGGGATGCCATTGAAGATCAAAATAGACTTATGGTTTATAGATTTATAACATATGGGTTCTATCTTTTAAATATTGTAGCATTATCTTGTGAGTGTGTTCACCATTCTCAAAGGGACCTATAAACATTGTGAACCCTTAGTTCTTTCAATGACATAATGGATCTTTGTGGACCTAATAGGAACTAGGCATTGAGAAAAAAGTCATAATATAATGACTATTGGAAAACCAATAGTATGAGATTGGTTTTTTTACTATAGAAGACCTATGAGCATGGGGATGAGTTCAAGTATGATCTAGTTGGAACAAGATCTAGCATTACAAAAGATTCCATGAAGGCATACACATAGGCTCCAATGGTTTCATCTCTAAGACCAACTACATGAAAGGGACCCCTTCTCTCCACTATGCATGCCATGACAAACTTATTTGGAGCAGTTAACACTAGGACAATTTTCTATCAGATGGATCTAACTATTCTATTTTTATTAATACCATAACTTATCTCAAAACCACTTGATCCCATCATTGCAATCATATGGAGCATGAGTGAAGGAATAATCAACTATTACAACTTTTTGAGATGACCCAGATCAATCAAGAAGTTTCAAAGAAGCATACTATTAGAGGAAATTATAACTACAGTTTAAATGAGGTTGAACTCATTTTATTCCCCTTGAGACTTCCATTTCATTATTTATCTCTCTCAAATGCTATAAGTAGCTGTCATTTTGGCCTTTCTAAAGAGACCACATTGAAGCCCTGCTAAACTGATGTCATATTTGCCTTTAAACAATAATGAAAGTTAGTTTTATAAGTTTTGAACAATTATCTAAGTATGCAAGTGATGTATGGTGATGATAAATGATAATCATCTATCCTTCCTTCCCTTATCCTTTCATGTTTAAGCAAGAGCTCTTAGTCTAATAGGTCATATAGAGTGTAGTCTAGTGTGTAAAGATTGTTCAAGTGTATGATTGTACTTGGAGTGTGAAATCTTCCCTCTAATTCACTTACCTTGTGTTTTTTCTTACATCTCACCTCTATATTGAAATGCTCATGTAAGAACCCATTAAATGTTAGAGACTAGTTTGTATGCTTTATTTTATCCTAGTATAAATATGATGGTCATGTGGAAGACATTTTTGGTGCATCACCTCCTTTAGAGTAGGTTCAATTTTACGTATTTACTAACTCTTTTCCCTATAAGTAAGCATTAGTTTAAGTGATAATTATTACACAATATATTCAAGGAGCTAGTCCTTAAACCTAAAGGTTGATCTATAATATAGGTAAACCCACATACCTAGAAATATTTCCATGTTTCTCAAATTTAGAAGAAGCTTGAACAACTTCTTCTAGGGTATAAGATTTGGTGATAACAATCATTTCATTTTTTCTCTCTCATCATCTTCATCACATCATTTAACTTTAGGTTTGAGCTACACCCATCATTATTAAGTCATCATCTTATCCTAGCCTATAGCTCTCCCTTGTTTGCATCCTTGCTTGGGATACATCTAACACTTATGGTCTTCTAATCCTATCATCACCATGTTATAGTTGATTCCCCGTTAGGATGTGTCGACAACTATGACCTAGTCATCTCTACTCCATGTGCATGTGTCCTTATCAAGGGAATCATAAATATGTAGCTCATTACTCAAGTCAAATTCATCTTCTTCATCATCTATTTTACATCTCAAATCCTATCCCCTTATCTATCCATCTCATCCCACCCATCATTTCTTCTTTCGAGTGGACATCCATTTCATTCTTCCCTACATGTCCCCTCGAGGGGACATCATATCCACTAACAATCATCCATGACATGGTTTTCATTTGAAAGATTAGTACTCCCTCAACTTCATCCACTCGTAATGCCCTTTCAAATAGGGAAAAAATTTATGCACCTAAATTTGATTGCCTACATTATTATCACTAATATTCCTATTAGTTGACACTAATTCTACTCATCTCATTTATTTTAATTAATTTTTTTAATTAATCACCCCTTTTAGTCATTTATCTAATTTATCCCTCTTCATTATTCTTCATTCCTCTAACCTTTTTCTATCCCACTTTATCATTAATTTATCTTAAATCTCCATTATCCTAATCTAACCCCACTTACCTAGTATTTGTAAATTTTAAATTCTCAATGGCCCACCTACTAGCATATGCCTAGGCTCTCCTACACCCCTAGTCCCTAATCATCCACTTAATCCCTATCTAAGCCTAATTAATCCCTATGAAGATTCTAAAATTGGAGGATTCCAAAATCCTCTCTATTCTTACCCTCCTCTCTAGAAGCATCTAAATCTAGAGGCTTCTAAGGAATTTTAAATTTCTTGGATAATGCCCAACCATTGATTTCCCTCAACTTCAAATCACCATCGTAGATATTTACCTCCTCTTTCTATTTAAACAACTCCTCTCCTCCATGGAAGGCCAATGAGTAGCTATATAACTTCTCCATTCTAATTTAGTCATTGGATCCTTCAACAAATATCCTTATCATGCCAAAATAATGTCATAAATCTGAGTCAAGGTATATCAATCTAATCCCAATCTCTTTTTATTTTGCATTCTATTTGATCATGGTGTAGAGCACTTAGCTTTAGGATTTTAATGCTATTTTGAATTTCTTTTATTCATCCATTGTATTTATTTGGTCTTAATATCTCTATCACATTAACTAGGTAGTTGGTTATTTGGGTTGATTGAATTACATGATTTAATCTATAGAGCTCAAAAATCATCTACAGTTTCTAGGTAGTATGCAAAAATAATTCACTTTACTATGATACCCACTTAGCAAGAAGTACTTGTACATATGCATAATAACCCTATATATTTGGATTACTCTTGTTTTAGGATTACATCTAACAATAGTCATGAATGTGTAATGAAAGTCTTGAAAAAAAAAATTCCTTATTTTTCCCTGGTGAGTTAAATGAATGATGCCACAAACATCCTTATTATTTCTCAATTAGGATATAAGTTCATTAATTCAGTTGCAATTACATAACTTGTAAACATGAACTAGAGGCACTATTAATACCAAATACTACAATTTTGTTTCATTTGCATAAAATGTTTATTTTCCAAGATATCCTTTATTTTGAAATAGAAAATTGATACATGGTTTGTAAATGACTTATTTATTATTTTTAAATAAGTCAAAAAATAAACATATTTCTATTATGAACCCTTATGGAAATATCCTCCATTCATAAAATTATGTTTTTGTTTCAAATTAAGAACAAATTAATTGAAACCTTTTTTTTCCTTATCTTATTTCTCATTGGAAGAAGGAAAGCAACATGGAGGGAGAAGGAGATGATATGATTCAACTTCAAAACCACCTCAAAGCCATAGACACTTGTCCACCAAGCTTCAATTGCATTGTGCGGTCAACTGTAGATGCATATCATTCACTTTTAATGCATAAATTTAAGACAAAAATGCCAAACATGAAGCAAAATGTAGCCTTAATTGGTTAAAATGTTTTCATAATCAACAAATATATTATTACGCATGTCTGAAAAAATAGTTAGACTGCCAAAATGCCTACCCTGTAGTCTATAAAAACTATACACAATCCTATACAGTGAAAGTGCAACCAAAATGCAATCCTTATAGGTTAAAAATGCCACACAATAGTGTGATTTAGCATCTAAATTTCCAATGTCAGACTAGAGCACCTTCTCTAATTACCACACTTGTCTTTTCACCCAAAAATAGAGTCATAAGACATGCATGGCAATTAGAGGTGGTGTTATGGACTAACATTAGAAGCAAAAACATAGTCAAAACTACTAATAATTATCATGGAAGTTTGTGTTTTCAAAGAGAACAACTAGAATGCATCCTTGCAATTTTGAAAAATGGCCACACCAATCTAGAACACCCAATCCTTTTGTTGGGGAATTGTAGTCTTTTTGTCACCTTTTGAGACCACTCAATATGAGTAGATAGCCCTTGATCCTCCTTCGATTCAACCCTCTTCTTGGGATGCACAAACCCCTAAAGATGATCCACCTTAGTCACCTTCTAATACAACAATTTGTACTTAGCTTTCTCACTAGCGATTTGATAGTTTATTTTTACTTTTAATTTATTGTTTAACCAATAATTTTTTTATCTTAAACATGTTTATTTACCGCCATAAAAATCAAGGTATAAATACTAATTAACCATCTTTTTATTCTAACCATCTATAAATTATATTTTTTTATAATTAATAAATATATCAATAAATTGTCAAACAAATAATTAAAAAAAATTAAGGAGAAAAAAAAAACTACTTGACTTAAAAACTTTACAAGTATTTTAAAAATCATTGTTGGGTGCACATGGTTCTACACAAGTCAAAACACATGTGATTCACTATAGAGAAGACGGGCCTTAATTTCTTTGTTTTTCCATATATTATCTTGTTTTTCACTGCTTCCACAGTCTAGAAGATTTCCCCAAGTAAAAAAAACCGATTACCGATTAAAAAATAAAAAACAAATTAACCTTTTCATCCAACTTTTTATGTCCAACTTTTATGTCACTTATTTTTCGCTAACTTACAATGGGATGCATGCAACCAACTTTCTCCACTTTTAAAATCTCAACGCTATTTGGGAATCTTTTTGGATTTTCAATTCCTCCACCATCACCTTTTTCTATGTACGAGTTGCCAACATTATTCGAGTAACGCGAAAAAATGTTGCTTTTGTCAACCACTCTTGCTCAATAATTTCAAAAGTTGGCATCGTTTCTTTTCCATAATTATAGTGATTTTACAGGATTTTTGACTCTCAGTGCAAGATGTCGATACATTTGGTTGTAAATCGAACGCAAAGTTTCAACGTATTGCTTTCACTAATTTTGATTTCTAGACAGATCCTTGTCCTGTCAAACCATTGATGTACTTAACAAAAATATGTGCAAGGGATTTTATTGAAAATACAATAAAGTAAGTGTCCCGTTTTAATTGTGGGATGGTGATGGCCTGAAGCATAGTCAACACATACGGTTGCCGTATGAGAATCCCTCGGGCCTCTCCTCCTCTTGGCCTGCGATAAAACCGGAGCGACACATCGTTAACGACGATAGCCCATTCATTGTTTTTGTCAGTTTTAAAAACAGAATTCTCCAAGTCTTCCAAGTCAGGTCGTCTTCGTAAAAAGACCAACTATGAAATAATGGCTCATGTTAAAGGGGCCTGATCTTTTTGCAAAATCTTGAATAAGCGAGAAAGTTTCAAAGATATGGCAGATGAGGAGAATAATGGAGCATCAGGGATCAATGAGGCCATGTTTTGTGTTCCAGTGGATTCAGAACACAAGGCAAAGAGACTGAAACTCAATTCACTTGCACAGCCTCACATGAGGGCCTTTCACCTCTCATGGTTCTCCTTCTTCACCTGCTTTATTTCCACATTTGCCGCTGCGCCACTCATTCCTGTTATCAGAGACAATCTCAACTTAACCAAGACCGACATTGGCAATGCAGCGATTGCCTCCGTGTCGGGCTCGATATTTTCACGGCTATGCATGGGTGCCATCTGTGACATGGTCGGCCCTCGCTACGGCTGCGCCTTTCTTATAATGCTCTCTGCGCCTGCGATTTGTTGTATGGCAATGGTTAATTCGGCCTTGGGTTTTATACTGGTGAGGTTTTTCATTGGGTTTTCGCTCGCGACATTTGTATCGTGCCAATTCTGGATGAGCAGTATGTTTAATAGCAAGATTGTGGGTCTGGCAAACGGGACTGCCGCAGGTTGGGGTAATCTTGGAGGCGGTGCAACACAGCTGATTATGCCTTTGATTTTCGATCTTATACATATAAAAATTGGTTCCACTCCTTTCACGGCATGGCGGATTGCATTCTTTGTCCCGGGGTTTGTTCACATACTGATGGGACTTCTCGTTCTTTCTCTCGGACAAGATCTGCCTGATGGCAACTATGCCGCTCTCAAAAACTCCGGCGAAAAAGCCAAGGACCAATTCTCCAAGGTAAAATATTCCATCTCCTCTACTTTTGTATATGTTAATCCATTCGTTTCAACAATGTTTAACAGTATAGCACCAAAATAATACATCATGGTGTTTTTCAAATGCAGGTAATATGGCATGCAGTGACCAATTACAGAGCATGGGTGTTTGCCCTCACATATGGATACTGCTTTGGCGTGGAGTTGACTGTAGACAACATAATTGCAGAATATTTTTATGACAAATTCGATCTTAAACTGCACACAGCAGGCATAATAGCTTCTACGTTTGGTATGGCGAACATAGTATCGCGTCCTTTTGGAGGAGCTTTGTCAGATATGACAGCTCGCAAGTTTGGAATGCGAGGTCGGTTATGGGTACTGTGGATCCTCCAAACAGGAGGCGGCCTCCTCTGTATTTGGCTGGGCAGAGCAGGAAATCTGAGCCTCTCCATTGCTGTGATGATTCTCTTCTCTATTTTTGTCCAAGCAGCTTGTGGGGCAACATTTGGCATCATACCTTTCATCTCTCGGAGGTATACATATACAAGTTTCGTTCATATTAACCTATATACTTTAGCGAATGAAAATAATAATTATGAACGGACTGGGGTTGTGCAGGTCGTTGGGAATAGTCTCTGGAATGACAGGAGCAGGAGGCAACGTCGGTGCAATGTTAACTCAGCTTCTGTTTTTCACAAGCTCTAACCATACAAAAGAAGCAGGCATCAGCTTGATGGGAGTTATGATGGTGTGCTGTACTCTCCCCGTTTGTATAGTTTACTTTCCTCAATGGGGAGGCATGTTTTCTGCTGCCTCAAGCAGCAATGACGAAGCATATTATGCGTGGGAATGGTCTGAGAAGGAAAAGGAGATGGGATTTCACATTGCGAGCATAGAATTTGCAGCGAACTGCCGAAGCGAACGTGGGAAAAGAGTGGAGGGGTCACAAGCGATCATCAAACCTTCCCGATGAACTGCTGCTTAATAATGATGAGAATAACCATTATTGTATCTGATTCGAAGAATTAATCCGCGAGTTTAGGAAAAATGGCAGCAGAGAGAATAAGAAAAATGTGGTGACATATTCGAACTTTGTCAAAGAGTTGATGGATTTTTTTTCCTACAAATTATCCTATTGTCGTCTTCTAAAACCTATTTTAGACTATAACAAAAGAAATGAATATAAAATCAGTGTTGGAGAGGTGTGCACGGCAACCAATAGTCATCGTCTTTGAAAAAAAATGTTTGTGAGGGTAGTAAAAGAAATGAATAATAAAATTAGTGTTAAAGGGGTGTCCAAGACGACCAATAGTTCATGTATATCTTAATGTCGTCTTCTAAAAACTTTTTGCAAAGAATATAAAACTAATGTAGAGGAGGTGAGGCAACCAATATGCCATGTTTATCTTATCGTTGTCATATAAAAACTATTACATAAGTTTGTTAAACTAGCATTTGCTTTAAAGGGGCAAAGTTATAATGGAAGATACGTAATTTTTTCGTTTTACGATATTTACATGTTATCATTAATTATATATTGTTTGATGAGTATATTTGATATAATTGTTTTTATTTTTTAATTTTTTTTTATTTTATTTTTTCATGGTGTCGTTATTGTATAATCTAAATTCGTTTATTTCATTTATTATCATTAATATTATTATTAGTCGATATTAATTTCATCAATTTCGTTTAATTTTATTTTTCTCTTTTAATTTTGTCTTAATATAATTTCTTATAGTCATTTATCTAATAGTCCCTTTCATTATTCTTTATCCACTAACATTATTTTTACATCACAAATCAATTAATTCACCTAATTTCTTGTTATCCACTAACTAATCCCACTTATCCATTATATTGGAATTTTAAATTTCAATCCCGCCTACCCTAGCCTATTCTTTGGCTCTCCTACATCCCTAGTCCCTAATCACCTCATATAACAACCTACTAACCTTGCTTAGCCCCTAATGGATTCTAAAATTCTCCAATTCTGGAATCCTTTTCGATTCTCTCCATCCTCTCTAGAAGCCTCTAAATCCAGAGGTTTCTAAAGATTTCTTTTTTCTTATCTTTTTTTAATTCTCCCTTCATTGCTTATTTAAACACATCTTCATTCCTCCATTGAAACTAATTACAAATATATGAGTTTCCATGTTATCATCCCTATCTTGAATCAAACTAATACATGCAATCTAAGTCATTGATCAAGTCAACATCATGTTAAAATTTTGAGTCTACTTGTAAGCAATCCATAATCTATAATCATTTAGTCTTTTTATTGTTTTGTTCTTGATATAGAGCAATTAACTTTAAAGATCTAATGCTAGTATGCATGTTTCATTTATCTTTACATTTTTATCCTAATTGACTCTAGATTTTAATGGTGGATTATAGATTTGGACATTTTTGATATAATTTACATAATCAAATCTCATTGCCCAAATTTTGATCTTACATCTGGCGACCATGATGAGAGCCCTCCTCTTGAATTAACTTTTTATGGTTTAAGTGTGTTAATCAAGTTTGTAAATCAGAGTAAAGGTAGATTGTGACTCAAATTTTCAAAAATATTGTCCTCCAAGCCAAAAGTAGTATTGTCTGCAAAAGGCGATTTTGTACATGCAGTTTTGACCTCGATAGTTACATTTTTGAACAAACCACTAACCGTGTGACCTTTTTAGCAATTTTTGATCTTTATGCAAAACCACCTCTTAACGAATGTGATTTTGATTCAAAGTTTCTATTTTGCCCCCCAAGAAGTGTAGTTTTGACGTAAACATAAAATCACTAACCTAGTCTTACGATCTTACTATCTGATAATCTTATTGCTTCTACAGGGTTGTTATCTGCTTCCAGGAAAAGGGGACTCTACTAAGACAAGTTTATCATCCTTGAAATACACCTTTTTGTATAGTTTTTGCAATACTACCTTTTCACATAGGCATTTTTGATTATTAGAAGCAATTTTGAACATAGACAAGCAATTCTACATATAGTTGAAAACTAAGTACTATTGTCCATAACTTATCATTTCTTAGTCATTTAGTTTACTATTCAGATCTGTAAATAATCATTTCTAGACATCATCTATCTTAAAATTTTTGTCATTAATATGTATATATCTATTTTATTCTACAAACATGCATCTCACAAAAAGCATTATTGATTTGCAAAAGTTAGTTTTGAATATCTATAGGCAGTTTTGATTTAGGGCATTTGATAATATATTTTCCTGATCAATATTTAATAGGAGCTTTTTTTAATAAAAAAGAATATCTTCGATCATTATAAATATATCATTTTATAACCTATTTTAAAATCTAGTGTTTTACCCATTGACTACAACACCGCATTTCAAAATATGTGTTATTGAATACTGGTGACTTATTGCATTAACCACAGGAAGTTTTGCCTAATTACGTAGTCACCCTCTACAATACCACATATCTCAAAGTTGAGGTATTGATTTTGATAGTTGTGGTATTGCCCTAACCTCAAGCAGTTTTATCTAACCACACGGTCACTATCAGCTTAACTTTCTACAAAACCACATATCCTAAGTTGCATTTTTGACCTATCAGTTATGGTATTGCTTTTTTGGAAGTAATTTTGCATATAATTGACTATGTATTTGTAGTTTTGATCAATCCAATAGCAATTTTGCAATCATTTTTTTACTTCAAATTGTTCTTTCTTAAGTGCATTTTTAGGATTATTTTTACTAAATTTTGCGTCATGCCAAGGGTTTTATAAGTCCCAAATTATGTTTGGCATCAGAGGTGTTGTCTCTCAATCTTGCTTTGTATCATGATCGAAAGCATGCTCGAGGTGCTACCCTTAGACCCCATAAGGGGAACTACCCCTTGAACTCATAAGGGGCATTGCCCCTTAACCTTGGAAGGGGCACTGCCCCTTGACCCTACTAGGGGCTACCACCCCTAGATCCCCACATCATGGCCCCTCATCTGAAAGGGTTATAGTGCAAAATCATGATATTTTTTAGTGTTTTTATTAAGGCTTATTGGACTAATATTTTTTTAACTCTTACAGAGGTGAATCTAGTGGCAATTTTAGCTTACTAACATCTTCTCTTACAGGTCATATTTTTGTCTAACATCTTGTCTTGCAGGTTGCCCCTCAAGATTACCAAATTGAAACTATTAATCACTTGTTTTATAAGATGCTTATTAAATATTTTAGCATTTTGAAAACCATCTTTGTATATATTTTATATCTTCACATATAAATTAGTTGGTTAATTTTTTTTGCTTAATTATGTGTCATCTGAGGGCTATGATGGTGTATGCTCTCCTCTTTGGATCTTAGCAGTGAGTCTTGGAGGATAAAAAACCACTAATAAATCATTCCATTTTTATTTTTTAGGGGAAACATGACATGAAAGTGATTCCCACACATTTTATATAGTCTTAAAGTGATTGTGACCATTGATTTCACCACCATGCACAAATCTATACTCAGTGTTCCAGCGAAGTATAAATATCATGAACAATTATATTTAAGCTAAGTGGTTGACCCCATATAGGTCATATGTGAAGGGGGAGATTTAATTCTTTCAACCAATAATTAAACAAAATTCTACATGACCTTGGGGCCCTTTATACCTAGTGTATATCGGGGACTCCCCTAGAGAGCCTATATAGCCTAACTTAAGACATTTTCGCTGTAATAAACAACTTACTGTTAGAGTCAATATCAACTACCATCTGAATATTATGTACAAATAGGGTTGAAAGGGTTTGGGAGATTCTATAATTGGTCACCAGCGTATAGCCTCACCTATGAAGCTATTAGATGGTACAGTCATTAGGTTACACACCCATAAGTTTACTAATCTTATGATTGTGGTCTGCTTGCTTAGGTGTGTGTCATGCTAAACTAGTATTGTTTGTGAGCTGAGTCAACCTTTCACCCAAACCTATACACAACTATCTAAGATTTATATATAATCATCTTGTATATCCTTATTATCTTTTACATTTTATCCAAATCCCTATGTTATATATTCTTAGTCTTCTTGCACATCTTTATATACCTTATCCACTTCACCTATCATCATATCTTGTACATCCTTAATATTAATATAATTTAGTGCACCATATCATCCCATTTCTGACATATTTTAATCTAGACAATATCTTTCATCCTAAAACCCCATCCTACTTGATCCTTCCCTTTTATCTCATAACACATCTTTATTGCATTTTATGTCGCATACTTATCTAAATCATACTCATCATACTCCCAAAAAGTATTTCATCATCACTCTCAAGTCCCATCATCCTTGATTCCTCTATCCCTCCATTTACCCTTCATCACATTATATTATATCATCTTACCTTGATCAAATTAGTCTAAGGCTTGAGCTAGTCAATTTGTCATCCTATCACTTTAGTCCACCATCATCTGTCACTTTGGTAATACCTTGTTAATAACCTATCACTTTGTCAATAAAAATCTAGCATATAATCATCATTAATCTAGTTAATTTAATCTAGTCATATTTCCTATTTATAAATAACACCCATCCAATCATCATCTTTCTAGTTTTTAATCTAGGCACTAATCAAAAACTAGGATTTGTCGATAGATCATTATCACCTATCATACTATCAGTTTGAAATCTGATCCTAGTCTGATATCATAATCCGTTTAGCATTCACCATCACCTATCCTATTAACTCAATTATTAAAACTTACTTTGTCCAAGGGCTAATAATTTTAGCCAATCCTCAATCTACCTTCAAATCGAGCCCATTTTGTCTTTTGTCTATCTTTCATCCATCATTCGCTCAAATGGATTTAGACCTTGTTCTTGTGAAACAATACCTATTTTCTAACATGGATGATATCCTTTTTTGGGCCATATACATGGGTGCCCACTTACCTACATACCTTCATCCCATCAAGCTTAAACCAATGTCCTATGTCCCTTCCCATCAACAATCCCCATCTACACCTAACCCACATGCTATCTCACCTCGATCAACTCCATTATCCATTCAACATAAACATAATCATGACATCCCTCAATATACAAGTGATAACGTTTCCCTATTTAATGAATATTATTTTGCCAATAAGGACAAGTGCCTTTTAAATATATTAGATATGGGTGCCCACCTTCTTCATGATTTTGAACCCTTAAGCCTAAATTCACATCCCAAAAAATTACCTCATCAATTCTTATCCACATCCAATTATTATGACAACCAATCCCATTCTGATCACCTAGTCACTAGACCTAGTCCTAATCCTAGTCTTAACTTTCCCAATCCAAAGTTTACCTTCTTTACTAACTATATTGTTTCAAATAAGGATGCATACCTCTTGTGGTTCCTTGAGATGGGTGCCGAAATTCCCAAAGGTCTTGACCCCATTCAACCAATCTTACCTCTATTTCATACCAATCCATAGTCAAATCTTTCATTTACCAATCATAGACCATCACAAATCTCCCATCCTACTCGTAAAAAGAAGCCCAACTTGTCAACCTCATCATCTCCTAATATTATTACATTTCCATCGCATGTTTCCACTTATAAATCCAACCTTTTCACATCCAACACTATAGACAATCCATATACCCCTCTCCCAATATCCATGGAAGCCCTATTCTAGAAATTGAGATCTACAAGCATGATTGTCTACCCAAAAACAATACCTCTAGATTTATCCAAACATGTTCCCTCATGGTATCAAGCCAGCCAATTTTTTATATACCATAAAGTCCCTAAGAATTTTGTTAATATATGTTTCCCTTTTAGATATTATATCCAAAATTTCATTGATAATGGTGACATTGAAATTGAGGGAGAATCCACTACGTCCATTTCTAAGAGTGTGAAAAAGGAGGTATACCAAGAAGCTCTTCCTAAGTATGATCATGCTTCCCTTCTCAACCAAGGTCATGAACCCATTCCTATCCATCCCACAACCATCCTTGATCGAACCATCCCTATGTCCTATTCACATCACATCCCCCATCTTCACAAATCCATTAAGCCTAAAGCACCCATTTACAAACCTAAGATGAAAGAGGTAGTTATGGAAAATGATGTTATCCAAAGGTCCATCTCTATGGCTACTAAATAATCATTAATGGTGACATCACTTCATTAATGTCCCTATCAAAATCAACATCACAATAGTCAAGATCATGTTCAATGTCAACATCTGAATTATAATCCATGTTAGAAGCATCATCCCTTTCAGTTAATAAAAGTGATGCCAAAACCTATCTCTTTGAGGACATCTCTAATTCAAATTCCAACCCATCAAAAGGCATGATTCTTGATCCATATCAGGATGATGAAATCATAATATAATTCTTAGATGCTTTATCTGTTGAAGATCATCAAGTTGAATATGAATGGACTTTAGATACTAATTCTACAAAGAGTTTTAGTAATCCTTTTGAGATTCCTAAGGAAACTTTCTCTGACATAGAGGTTGGGTCTACTAGTGGCTATTGTGAATACTATACTTCCTATTATCACCTTAATCCACCCCTTCCACCACACATCCCAAATCATCCCCCTCTTGTTAACAATCCATCCATCCCACTCCTTGAATGGGATAAATATGAACACACATCATTGGATTCTCCATAACATGCAATCTTATGTGTTGAATCCATAAGGATTTAAGCAAATAATCGATTAATCAAGTCAAATAATCAATTAAGCCATAATACAAACATAATCAATCAAATTCAAGAAGAGCTTCATAATCGACTAAGTCAAAAATCATCATTCTTTAGTATACATATCCTTGAGGTGATAGAGGGACATCAAAATCAAAATAATTATCATCTTTCTAGTCTAAAGTTAAAAACCCTTAGTGAAGCCTAGTTATAGCCACTAGGGAGCAGTCAAAGTCAAATCTAATTGCCAAAATAAAGAAATATCAAAAGTCATATAACCAATCATCCTAATATTTGGATTAAAATGCAAGAAATTCAAAAGGTCTTAGATCCCTTAATTTCATGGAACCAATCAAAAATGTCCCTTCCACCATATCCAATGGTATATACAACTATTGAACCCCATTTTTGATCTCCATCTAGTCACATTCCCCATCATAAACAAATCATTCATTCACATATTACACCCCACCATCAAAATCAAGATATAATCCCATCCCTATCACACATCACTTTCCTAGGCAACATTATCTCTCATAGGGGTTACAAAGGCCCTGGTTGAAACATTCAGAAGATGCTCAATCAAGAGTCAATAAAAGATATGTGGACATTCATGAATTTAGCATTGATAACATGGTCCTCAAATCACACATATCTAGAATGGATATCAGTTGAGGATTAAGATAGAATTTTTAAATCTTTCATCTCACCTACCTTTAATAAATTAAGATGCCCAAAATTCAAAAAAGTAAAAAAAAAAATCATTCATCTAATGGTGAAAACCAATCTTCTGGTGCCTTCGGCAAGTACCATGATGAAAACCAATTTTTCGCATCATGGTAAAATAATATCTTGCCCATAGGTACCTTAACACTTGGGGGAAAAAACCATTCCTTATCAATCCCCTCCATGTCATTCTTGTCCATTTGATCCTTTTATCCATTGTTTTTACCCATCATATGCCATCATATATTACATCCTATTATATCCATCCTTTTTTATATTATTGATCTTATTAAGGGAGTAGAATATGTCTTGAGAAATGTTCTAGAATAATCTTGGCATATCTTCTAATGGACACTTAAGTAACTAGATAACTAAAAATTATAAAATCCATAAAATCCCAAAAGCATCTAAGTTGTCTTATCATACATATCCTGATCATCTTGTCCTATATCCTAGGTCATACATATCATCTTATCATATCATATTGACATCTTGGCTTATCATGTGTCCTAATCTTGGCATCCAAGTCCTTATCCACTTTAAATCCTAATTCTAGTCCCTTCTTTATTCTAAATACATACCCTTGTCCAAATTCTATAAGCTTATTCCAATTTCACATCATCATGACCAAATTAGTCTAACTCATCACCTCATCACTCATACCATTGACTCTTATCAGGATAATTATATAAGACACAATGACATTACATGTAGATACTCATGTGTGTTACTTATTTACTATATGTTATTTACCTTATTTGCATATGATTGTCTTATGTTTCATTTGTTTGTTTATGTTTATTTTTAGTCTTGAATCATGTCTCTTTTTATCTACTAGGTAATGAATGAGGATGATATGATGACACCAAAGATATAATAATGGTGCCCTTAATGATGTAAGGTTCACTATTTTCCCCTTTTATGAACTTTAGCACAACATCCTCTTGGTCATAATTATATCATGGGGCATATTTCCAAGTACTATATTGGATTTCTTAGACTGTGATGAACCTTACTACAATAATGATGGCTTGATAGTCGAACACTGATCATCTATCCTATCCACTATCACCTACCTAATTATCTATATATCTCAATACCATAATTAAGTCGATCATCCCAATCCACTCATCTAATATCCAATCATTTTTCCAAGTGATTTATCATCATGTCTATATCCTCTCATCAGTCATCTAACATCTCTAATCATCAACATCTCAACTCAACTCTCAATTCAATCATCATCACACCTAAGACCTATCTAACAACTAACATGTATAATAGTACTCATCATCTTAATATTATAATCCATAATCATCCTCTATCTAGTCTGAAATACATTAGCCTAAGGTCTTTTAAGACTATGTAGGTAGTGCTCAATCACATGGTGTGCCATAGGTTAGTGCGACCACTATCTCCTCTTTCCCTATCATTCATCATCATATCTATATAGTCATCCTCATAATTTTAATATATCAAATCCTTGAACTATAATATCAATAATTAATTAATCAATTTATTGATCAATCACCATCCCTACAATCATCTCCTTGATCTTTTCATCAATCATTTTCACCTGCCAATGGGGCCTGACAAGTCATAATTGTCATCTTTTATTATATCAATCAACCATTATCACTAATTGATAAATTCATATCATTTCCACTCTCTCATATACTTTATCATATCACTCGACTTTATCTTTGAGCTACACTCCTCATTAGTCTTATCAAATCATTGTCTTATCTTGGTCTATATCTCTCTCTAGCATGTGTCCTTTCCTAGGATATGTATAAAGCTTGTATCTTTTTCCTTATTATTATCATGTTATATTTGATTCCTCTTTGGGATGTGTCGACAACCATGACATAGTCATTTCCACTTCCTATGCATATATATTTTCTAGGGGCATCATCATTTTATATCTCACTACTCAGGTTGAATTAATCTTATTCATCATTTATCTCACATATTTCATCCCATTCCCTTGTCTATTCATTATATCCCATCCCTCATTTCTTATTTCAAGTGGCCATCCATTTCCTTCCTCCCCACATATCCCCTCAAGGGGGCATCATATCCACTAACATAATTTACTAAAATTCATCCATGAAATGGTTTTTATTTGAAATAACATTACTCTTTCCACTTTTCAATTCCCCTTCAAATAGGGGAAAAATGTATACATCTAAATTTGATCGCTTCATTTATTATCACTAATATTACTATTAGTCAACACTAATTTCACTAATCCCATTTGATCTCATTTTTCTCTTTTAATTTTATCCTAATATCACCCCTTTTAGTCATTTATCTAACAACCCCCTTCATTATTCTTAATCCACTAACCTTATTATTACCCCATAAATCAATTAATTCACTTAATTTCCTATTATCCACTAACTAATCCTATTTATCCATTATATTATAATTTTAAATTCCAATCCCTCTTACCCTACCCTATTCTTAGACTCTATTACATCATTAGTCCTTAATCACCCATCTAATCACCTCATTTAACCACCAAATAATCTTGCTTATCCCCTAATGGATTCTATAATTCTCCAATTCTAGAATTTTCTTCTATTCCCTCCATCCTCTCTAGAAGCCTCTAAATTTAGAGGCTTCAAAGGAAATTTTAATTGTTTTGTAATCCTTCCTTCATGGCCTATTTAAACACACCTTCATTCCTCCATTGAAACTAACTACAAATATATGATTTTCCATGATATCATCCTAGTATTGAATCAAACTAATCCATGCAATCTAAGTTATTGACCAAGTTAACTTCATGCTAAAATTCTGAGTCTACTTGTAAACAATCCATAATCTATAATCATTTAGTCTTTTTATTATTTTGATCTTGATCTAGAGCAATTAACTTTTAGGATTTAATGATGGTATGACTATTTAATTTATCTTTTCATTGTTTTCTTAATTGGATCTATATTTTAATGGTGGATTATAGATTTGGGCATTTTTGATATAATTTGCATAATCAAATCCCATTGCCCAAATTTTGATCTTAGAGTTATTACTACCATTTACATTCCTTTTGTATTAAATTATGTTTCACATTTTTTACATATAATGTTTGATAATTAGAGGTGTAGAGAGGAGATGTTACTAGTTGGTTAAATTCATAATATAGAGTTAGGTAAGTTGGACCTCCCACAAAGCTATATATTTTTTACATACTTTATAACATTGGGAGAGAAGTTTAGTAGAAGGGTGATTCCTCAAGAAATATTCAATCAATTTTTTATATGCTCCCTAATGTGATATCAAAACCTTTTGGTCAAAAAAATATTGTGAAATAAAATAAAATAAAAAAAATTAATTAATTCTACTAACTATGCATCTCAAAATAAATGTTTATAAGAAGCATATGTTAAACAACAAAAGACCTGAGAAAATGCACACACAAAAGAGATAGGTGTACACAAGAAACATAGAGGATTTTTATTTGAGTTGTAAACCATGATATTTGTTTTACAAATTGGTTTAGCTTAAATTATTCACATGGTCGTTTTTCTTTGGTCTCTAACACCTGATTGTAAGCAATAAACACAAACATGTTGATGGCCTACTCAGCATTAAATTTTACCAACCAAAAGTGCAAGAGTTCAAATCATGAGATTCAACCCCTGCAACTATCATTTTATTTTTTAATACCCTCATATATCTACATGTAGGCATGATATATAATGATATTTATGTGGGTTTTATTTATTAAATAACAAGTCAATAGCTGCCTGATTTTTTTCCCTACTTGAATAGGATTGGGAAAAATTTGTACTTGTTGGTTAAACTCTTCCCTTTCTAAGCTTACCATAGTGTACATATTTTTGGGTCTATAAATCACAGTTCCTTGACTAGTGTACACTTTGTTAGTTTTACGATAATTAAAAATAATACCAATAGATACCACTACACCAATTATGTCCACCTTGAAATTGATATTTTCATTTTACAGTTTATCAATTCTTGTAAGGTTGAACTAGTACTTAGGTATATTTGTATCTTCATCTGTAGAATATTTAATGCAAGATTTCATATCTAAAATAATTTCCCATGGGTTATTTTAATGATTATATCTTTTATTAGTATATTTGAAACTATCATTGTATATTTTCTTTGATAAAGGATTCATACCTTACTCAAAATCAATGATGGTTGACCCCATCTAGTCTTTTGTGCACAATGCATTAAGAAACAATATTGTAATATTTCTAGTGGAGATGGTAGTGGAAAATTTGTAGAACTTGAACAATGAGTATGAAATATGGTGATGAGCAATAAGATGGTATTTTTGTACTAGATATAGTCATAGGTATAAGTGAACAAATATCCGTACATTAAAAATAAAACATTATAGAAATAAGTATAAAATTGTAGACATAAATTAACATTTATTGCTAAAATAATGCACTTGTGACCACTCCTTATACAAACATAGCTCATACCTAATTCTATGGTCTTTTGAACACCATTCCTTTAATTTTATGTGGATGATCCATTCTTATAAGCAACTAATGATATCAACGTGTTCTTATTTGTCATTGTAAACAACTCAAGCTTACTCTCTTACTATTCCACACTTTTAGCTTAGTTGTCTTCGGTATTCAAAAAAGGCTAATCTTTTAGGACAATCCCACTCATCAATAGTGTCTAAATCTATTGGCTGTATCTTCCTACCAAATAATAACTAGTTTCTCAAATTCTAATTCACCCAATGGGTTATCCACACATTTCACAAGTCTCATCCAAAGGAATTATGAAATTATCACTATAAATCCACATTTTCAAGATATTTATTCATTAGAGGCTCATATGATTGAAAATGACTAGAATAATTAATTTCACATTGAGATAAAATCACATATTTTTCTCAATTCATATTTCACATTGCCTTAGTTTCCCTGAACTAAGTCTAAATAGACCTTCCCAGTCACAAGTCATTGTTGAAACACTTAATCACATCATGATTTCACCAACATTTAAAATTTCACTAATCTTTCATACAAACCACTATAACATGGGAGAAATCAATGAAGTTTGATCCATCTTCAAAGTATTGACATATAGAGCAGTGTTTAACACAAGGGGTGTTGAGGTCAAACATAACTTCAATTGCTAACTTCTTTTCCCCCTTTATTTCATTTTGTGACATGACCTATTGAGCTAGGGTTTTGAGTGATGAAAAAGCTAAATAGAGTCTTATAAAATGAATCACATAGATCCAATCACATATAAAGAGTCAATAGGAAATGATGCACAATTCCAAACATTCATAGACTGCTAAAACTTTACTATATGATAGCATGACCTAAGGAAAATAACACATGTTTCCTTTGTTTTATTCCAATAAGCTTATCCTATATTCAAGTAAAGCCTTTTCTCTAATTCATAACATCATCATACAATCATACAATCATTTTAAAGGTTACAATTACAATTCTGCACATCTGATTTCTAGATACATTGTATTTTTTTGTACTTTCTATTTCTATCATATTTCTCAATTTAGCAAGTTCCAAATCAGTTTGTGTCATTTATTGAATATTTATAGCATTTTAATTTTACACAACAATTTGCATAATTAGGATAAAAAATCACTTAATCCATAAATTTGATTGAACATATTAGTGAACCTATATATTGATTGAATATTTCAAACCCTAACCATAAATGATGTTAGGGTTATTTTATTTCTTTTGTTGTTTATAATTTTTATATTAGGGTTTTTTAATTTGGAAAAATTATTTTATAGTAGCAATATATAAGGTTTTTATTTAATATGTTATGAAATCTAATAAAGTTGTTTCTTTCTCTCTTAAAAGAATTGATAGACTAAGTGGTACTCAAATTAAATAACCTCAGATTTATTTTGATAAGGCACATAAGATGGATATGAATAAGGATATATCAAGACCTTTTGATTCTAATACATAGGATGAATATGTATAAGTGATCGATAAAAATTTTGAGCATGAAAAATATAATCAATATAACATTGAATCTAAATACGAAAATCAATATAAATTACCACCTTTAGATGATGGAAATCCACTAATAAATAAACTAAAATTTATTAATAATTTTTAAGAATCAATCCACAATCGATCTCATGATTATCATACAATATTGAAAACTCTTTTAGAAGTACAAATTGAAGGAATAAATCATACGTCTAAGGAAACTCCAAATGTTATGGGTTACTTACCTTTATATACTTCATGTGATACAACTTTCTCTAGCCATCTACTATGGGGGAAAACTATGGTTTTACAAAAATAAATGTGCCCATTCCTACTCAATCATTTGTGACACCACCTTTAGTTAGAAAACATTCTAATCTTAATGTAAAATCCATTATACAAAAACTAAAGTGTTACATTTAAAGAAAGGTTCTTTGAAATCTAATCAGGCACATGATTCACAGACTTTGTTACATACTCTATTGACTCAACATATCCTTTGCCAAATAGTTTTTTGGCACCTAATCTTAAATAAAAACATTTGAGATAATTTCATGTAGGTTTTTTGGAACATGCATTTAATGATAGGTTTTTGACCACGTTATTTATCAAAAGTTTAAAAGAATACACACTCAGATAGTTTTATGATTTACCATATTTTTTAGTTCATGCATTCAATCCTTTAGCATATTTGTTCCTTACATATTTATCAATAAATATTAGTGATAATATTTCATATGGTTATACTTCTCAACTCAAACAAGAATCCAATGAGACTAGTGTAGAATATGTCTTAAGGTATAAGAAATGAAAAATCCTATGTTAGATAAAAAATTATGAGACATATTTAAAAAATTCTAATTATACCTCTACATGATTTTATTATACTTAAAATTTTTATATCATTCACAAATTAATGTCATACAGTTAAGGAAAGAAAAGTTAAGGTATTGGCATGAACAAGCTTAAGTATGCAATGAATCATGTTTCTACTTTTCATGATAATAATTTGAGTAATCCACCATACAAGGTGAGACAAACTAAGAATAATAATGATCAAAATGAAATATTTAATGCAGTTTCATAACCTAATCCATGTATTGTATTATCAGCTCCTCTAAGGAGACAATTTACCCACTTAATGGAAGCTCTCTACAAGGTATATGTAATGAGCTGGGATTGACCTAAAACTATCTTATCTAAAGATCTAGACTCAAATAAGGTAAATCAAGTATATCCCATTGATACAATGTAATGAAATCAAGATATGACCAATGGATCCATCAAAACTAGTAAGGGGATTAGCTATAACACAATGTCAAGAGAAAGGGTTTCAAATCTTTTAGGCATTCAAAATAATGCAATTACCCCAACAAGGTCTCTATTTAATGAGTGATAAAATGTTGAAATCAAGCAATGTAAGTAAGGGGAAGGGTTAGAAATATATCAAAATGGTGAAGGATCTATGGTAGGCAAAGGGGGGCCTAGGCTATATAAGGGGATAGATGACAAGTTTGAATAATCATTTAACAAAACTAAGTTTAAGTGTAGAGAAAATTATGTATAAACTATTTTTGAATTATATATCACCTTGGTCTTGTACACTTGGAAAAATTAGACCTTGGTTGTTCCTCTCATTTCTAGACCTTTTCCCACTTCTGCAAGTCTCACATCCACTCTCTAGTGCCCTTTGGCCTATCTCTTAGTTCAACCAATCTTATGTTAATGACCTAGGCCTTCTATCTTTCCTAGAATGATTAAAACATGCTTATATTATGCCTTTTCAAGTTCTTATCTTGTACCTAATTTCATTCTCTATGGACACTTGCTTCTTGGATATACACCTACATCAACACAGGTGTCCTTTTTGACATAAGTGTCCATTTCCCTAAAGCCATATAATTTATAAATGAAATGCATCCTAATGGTCAACCTAAGTGATTAATGTGAATTATTTATCCAAAGAGATTTGTATAATTACAAGATCAATCCTCATTCATTCCTCACCTACACCTATCATAGACCAAAATAACTTATCAAAAGCATTCAATCTAGCACTCGATAAAGTAAAGATTTAATATTTTATCCTCTTCTCATATCAGTCATATGAAGATCACATACATAGGTCTGAAGAACTAAAGGAGTATTCCAAGAGCCTAGTTTTCCAAGTTACAAGTTAGGTCACTTTTGTACATGCCTTCCACATAGTGCATGATTCACACACAAGCCAACACATAGGGGAGAACTACATAGGTACGAGGCCCTCTCCAAAGTATTGACTATATAGGTAATGTTCATTGCTAGAGGGGTATTTGGGGTAGATCGATACTATGTTCTTGCTAACCCATTTTTCCCATAGCCACTATGAAGAGAAAGAACTAGGGTTTTTTAATTTGATAAGGAGCGATAGTCCATGACCTAGATATGAATTCACAAGAGTGAAAGTGACAAAAAACCTAAAAACATACAAGTGATTGCATCCTATTATAGTAGGTGTTATATATAGTACACCTAAATCTAACCCATACACTAACATTTATGTAATTTTATAAGCATAATGTAAGTGTCCAAGGCTACACAACCATTAAATCAAGAATTTGACAAATGTTCCAAAATATTCTCCTAGTCTACTTCCTACATGTTCCAGATCTAGATTTGTACTAACATTAAAATTAGTTAAATAACATAGATTTACTTTCCATTTTTAGCATATTTTAACATAATAAATTTAGTGTATGTTTTATCTAAGTTTTATAATTAATTAGCCTGCTATAGATCTATTTATCACCCTTGTGCTTATTCATTTCTATATTATTAACCCTAGATACCCCAAATATATATTTTTAGGGTTAAACATTTGGTGAACCCTGTCCTATATATTTAAACCCTAGCTACCTTAGGGTTTCTTATTTTCAAACAATAGTCTGATTTCTAATTTTTCAAAAATAGAATTTAAATTTGTAAGGAATCAAAGTTTTTTTTCCTAAAATCATGTTTATTATGGATGTCTATAAATTATTTCATGTTACAATACCTTAGGTGTGTATTACTTCCTATGCCTCATGTATTATTAAATCAAATCAATCTATAATGAGTTCTAAAATTACCTATTTGTGAATCCATTGTATTTTGGCATACACCTTGTTCTAATGTTTACAATGAGATTTTACCTATTACTACAAAGTGCCAAAGGGAGCGCATGGAAAATTAACTCTCCCCATGCCATGTTACTACCTAATCTAAGGATATTAATGCTAAAACTTAAATTTTTGACTTGTTACATCATTCATCCCATTATAAGGATGTCCTTTTGGATGCATTATGTATGACCATATTACCTAGCAATACATAACCACCATATGTGGCTTTTATTTTAAACTCCATAAAATGGATTAAGAATAATATATCCTTTGAAAAGGAGGATTTACCACCTCAAAATATTATAAAAAATTATTTTCCACTCTACGTCCAAGTCTATGTTTATAATAAAATGGTAAAATGAGTTCTTATGGGTAATGGTTCAGGGCTCAACATTTGTTACATATATTTTCTCTCCTTAATTGGCATTAGACCTTCAAATTTGGAACCATATAATATGAGAATCAATGTACTTGATAATATTTCATGACAAGTATTATGACAACTAACATTGAATATTACCATGGGTCCTTGCACATTAACTACTTTGTGTCAGGTTATACCAAAGGATTTAAACTATAACATCCTTTTGGGATGGTCTTGGATAAATGAGACGTATGTAGTTCCATCTACTTTGCATTCATGCTTAAAATTCAGTCACCAAGGTTTAATTTACATGTCCAATGGATACTAATACCTTTAAACATTATGTGATGATCCAACAAATGGATAATTTAGCACCACAATCTTAAAATCCTAATTTTGGTTCTTGATATTTTCTCAAATATAGGTAAAAAATATAAGGGTTGGGTAAAAATGAGCAAGACATATCTTAACCTATCTTTTCCACAAATAATAAAAATCATCAAGGTTTGGGGTTTTCACAAAAAACTACAAGTCACAAGCATAATTCTTGTAGTACAACTTGTTTTCAAAAGGCCAAAATATAATGCATGTATACTTATATAGTTGAACTCAAAGTCATCAACTCTCATATAATCTATGAGATTACTTCACTAAAATGTTTGACATTAAATGAGTTCTAAAATGATGAGTCATTGGTAGTGTACTTATGGGCATATGAGAATTTCCCTTCCTTATATCATAAGAATAGGTTTCCTCATGCCACCTTTGCTCATGTTTACGTTGGTAAGAGCAATGGTAAAACTATCCAACATGACACATCAAAAACTATTCCTACAACACCATTTACCATATAGAGGTCTACTTTTTTAAATGAAGAGAGAATCAAATATAACTACAAAATAGATAAAGACCCTTGACCTATTCTACTTACTACCATAATGTAAGATGATGAAGGAAAATATTATTGACAAGTCCTTCATGATTTTCTCAAACTTTTTGCTTGGACCTATTTAGATATGCCTAGAATTGATCAATCGATAGCAATGCATAATATATTATTGTACCCCAATGTAAATTTGGTTAAACAAAAGATTCATAAGATGCATCCTGAAGTGGTATTATTGGTAAAATACAAAATTCAAAAAAATTTAGATTAAGTTTTATAAGATCTATCACACATTTTGATCGGGTGTCCAACATTTTACCTATTACAAAACCTAATGGTGAATGTTGCACTGATTTCAATGATTTAAACAAGGCTTTACCAAAAAAATGATTTTCTACTACCTAATATTGACATGATTATCAATTCTACAACTAAATATGAGATATTTTAATTCATAGATGGATCTTTTGGATATAATCAAATTAAAAATTAACCCCATAGATCAAGAAAATACAACATATACTACACCATGGGGCACATTTTGTTATAAAATCCTGCCTTTTAGACTCAAAAATATAGGAGCCACATATCAGGTCATGACTCATATATTTCATGACTTTATTCACAAAATGGTTAAGGATTATGTTGATGATTTACTTAAAAAATAAAAACATCACCAAGACCACGATGTTCATTAATGACAAATATTATAGTGATTGAAAAAATTTAATGTTTGTTTAAATCTCCAAAAATGTGTTTTCAATGTATCTTTGGGAAATCTCTTTGGGTACATTATTTCTTAGTAGGGCATCAATGTTGATCCAAAAAATGTAAAATACATTATTGACAAGCCACTGCTAACCAATCTAAAGTAGTTACAATGTTTACAAGGTAGAATTTAGGCTATTTAGCACTTCATTACTTAATTAGATGATGAAACAATTCATTTCACACATTTCCTAAAAAGGAAAAAAAAAATTATATAGGATTATGTTTATTAACAATGTTTTGATAAAATAAAAGAATATTTATCAAACCCACCAGTGCCCATGCCTCCTATTCTAGATAGACCATTACTTCTTTATATCTCAACCATTCATGGAGCCCTTGGGGCCCTATTACCATAATACTATGATGATCACAAAGAGTGAGAAATATATTACATCATTCTCTAGTTGGTCAATTATGAATGCAAATATACAAAAATGTAAAAATTATGTTTAGCCTTGGTTTTTGCTACCCAAAATCTATGACATTATCGACTCAATAATGAGGTTCATGTTATAATAAAAGAAGATCCAGCATGCCTCCTATTCTAGATAGACCATTACTTATTTATATCTCAACCATTCCTGAAGTCCTTCAGGCCCTAACATAATATGATGATGATCATAAGGAGTGAGAAATATAATACATCATTCTCTAGTTGGTCAATTATGAATACAAATATACAATAATGTAAAAATTATGTTTAGCCTTGGTTTTTGCTACCTAAAATCTATGACATTATCTACTCAATAATGAGGTTTATGTTATAATAAAAGAATAACCATTAATATTTCTTATGAAAAAAACACACCTAATTAGTCATATTATAAAATGGGCGATGTAACTTACAAAGTTTAATCTTAAATTTGTATCACAAAAGTCAATAAACGATCAAGTTGTAGTTGGCCAATTAGATGTAGATCCCTTATCAGATCCTTTTCTACTTGTTGAAGCTTTATATGATGAGTTTAAAGCATATAATATATCTTTTAACCATGGATAATTTTCTTCGATGGATCCATATGTAGAATAAGGGTGGGTGTTGGGATTGTATTTTGCACCCCAGATGGAAAATACATGCCTTTGTCCTATAGATTAGCCTTTTCTTGCACAAATAATATAGTTGAATATGAAGCCTTGATATATGGGTTATACATAACATTCAAGATTTATATAAAGGGCATTAAAGTTTTTGGTGATTATAAATTGATTGTTAATCAAGTTAC